>CAUYLG010072373.1:0-58162 GCA_963573385.1 Cacajao melanocephalus | reverse complement strand
ATTCTCTGGCTGTGGGGTGGAGAGTTCTGTAGATGTCTATTAGGTCTGCTTGTTCCAGTTCTGCATTCAAGTCCTATATATCCTTGTTGATTTTCTGTCTCGTTGATCTGTCTAATGTTGACAGTGGAGTGTTAAAGTCTCCCACTATTATTGTGCAGGAGTCTAAGTCTCTTTGTAAGTCATTTAGAACTTGCTTTATGTATATGGGTGCTCCTGTATTGGGTACATATATGTTTAGGATAGTTAGCTCTTCTTATTGTATTGATCCTTTCACCATTATGTAGTGTTCTTCTTTGTCTCTTCTGATCATTGTTGGTTTAAAGTCGATTTTATCTGAGACTAAAATTGCAACCCCTGGGTTTTTTTGCTCTCCATTTGCTTGGTAGATCTTCTTCCATCCCTTTTTTTTGAGTCTATGTGTGTCTTTGCTTGTGAGATGGGTCTCCTGAATACAGCACACCGATGGGTTTTGACTCTTTACCCAGTTTGCCAGTCTGTGACTTTTGATTGTGGCATTTAGGCCATTTACATTTAACCTTAATATTGTTATGTGTAAATTTGATCCTGCCATTTTGTTACTGGTTGTTTGTTTTGCCTGTTGGTTGACGCAGTTTCCTCATTGTGTCGTTTGTCTTTACCATTTGGTTGGTTTTTGCAGTGGCTGGTACTGGATGTTTTTTTCTGTGTTTAGTGCTTCCTTCAGGAGCTCTTGTAGGGCAGGTCTGGTGGTGATGAAATCTCTGAGTAATTGCTTGTCTGTAAAGGATTTTATTTCTCCTTCACTAATGAAGGTTGGTTTGGCTGGATATGAGATTCTGTGTTGAAAGTTCTTTCCTTTAAGGATGTTGAATATTGGTCCCCATTCTCTTCTGGCTTGTAGAGTTTCTGCCAAGAGATCTGCTGTGAGTCTGATGGGCTTCCCTTTGTGAGTGACCCAAACTTTCTCTCTGGCTGCCCGTAGCATTTTTTCCATGGTGAATCTGACGATTATGTGCCTTGTAGTTGCTCTTCTTGGGGAGTATCTCTGTAATGTTCTTCATATTTCCTGTATTCGAATGTTGGCCTACTTCGCTAGGTTGGGGAAGTTCTCCTGGATAATATTTTGAAGAGTGTTTTCCAGCTTGGATTCATTTTCCCCATCCTCTTCAGGTACACCCATCAAGCATAGATTAGGTCTTTTCACGTGGCCCCATATTTCTTGGAGGCTTTGTTCATTTCTTTTCACTCTTTTTTCTCTTTTCTTGCCTTCTCTTTTTATTTCATTGAGTTGATCTTTGATCTCTAATATCCTTTCTTCTGCTTGATCAATTTGGCAATTGAAACTTGTGTATGCTTCACAAAGTTCTCGTGCTGTGTTTTTCAGCTCCATCAAGTTGTTTATGTTCTTCTCTGGGCTGGTTATTCTAGTTAGCATTTCATCTAACCTTTTTTCAAGGTACTTAGTCTCTTTGCATTGGATTAAAACATTCTCTTTTAGCTCAGAGAAGTTTGTTATTACCCATCTTCTGAAGCCTGCTTCTGTCAGCTCATCAAAATCGTTTTCTGACCTGCTTTGTTGCCGTGCTGGTGAGTCGTTGTGATCTCTCTGAGGAGGAGAGGAGTTCTGGACTTTGATGTTTTCATCCTTTTTCGCTGGTTTCTTCCTATCTTCTCTGAGTGGACGTCCCTTCTGTTAAAGTTGGAGTTATTTCTCCTCTATGGGGCTTTTATTTTTTTTTAAACACAGGTGTCAGTGTGCCACTTGAGACAGTCTGTCCATTGTCTGCCTGTGGAGGCACTGATGGGCTGCCTCAGTCTCAGCCAGGCTGCTGTTCATTCTTCACCTGGTTTCCGTACTGCTGGGATTAGACCCACCTTCCCAATGGTGGGCTCTTTTGCTCTGCCAAGCCCGCTGTTCCTGGGTGGAGGATGTGTTAACTGTGACGCTCTCCCGAGAGAGGGACTCCAGTTGCTGGATTTTGCGTGGGAGGGGCCTGTCTGGTCATATCCCCCCTCCCCACTTTCAACTCTCCCTTCTGTGGGATGGGCAGTTCTTTTTCGCAAGCTTTCTTGGTATTAGTCTAAATCTCTGCCCTGGTCTGCACTAACAAGGCACCGGTGTGGCCAGGGCTGCCGGTCTGGGCTATCGCCTGGGTCTGTGAGTCTGGATGGTTCTCAGCAAGGCAGCGTTTTCCTGGTCTGTGTGCTGCCAAAGTCTCAGAGTGTATTGCTGTATCTGATTCAGAGAACTAAGGAGGCGATGCCTCCACCATCTTCCGTGCCTGATACACTTTCCAGGTGGGGCAGTGACCTACCTTGCCTCGGCTGGATGCCTTTGGGCTGCTTTCACTGCCTTATTTGGGGGTTAATCCTGCTGTTCAACTAGTCCCTTTAAAACAAAACCGGTACCTCGCTTGGAGATGAAGATATTGCTCTGGTTCTGTCTCACTCGGTGGTAGCTGTACTCTAGAGAAGTTTCCTTTTGGCCATCTTCCCCTGACTCTCCCTGAAGGGATCAAATAAAACAATTTTGATATGATGTATTAACCTAAGAAATACTGAGATGTTATTGAATTACATTTTTTCCCCTCAAATTCTCTTTGAATCAAGATGTGATTTAAAAAAAGCTATTTACGGGGCTGTGGTGGCTCATGCCAGTTGTCCTGGCGCTTGAGGAGGCGAGGCTATGCGTTCAAGGCCAACCAACCTGGGCAATGTAAGAACCTCTCATTCATTAAAAAAAAAAAAAAAAAAAAAAAACTATTTACTAGCACTTAATATGTTTAAATTTCCAAGAGTATTCTCCTAGTCTATTATTTTTCCTCCTAGTTCCTATTACTGCAATTTGGTGGCAATTACAAGGTGGCAAATTAACTCTATTGCTTTGGAACAATAGTGATGCTAAAACGTCTCAGCTTCTCTCTCACCAGTTTTCAAAACAAAATAGTTATGCATGCAAGGGAGTGGCTGAAAGAACATGTATGTGTGTATGGTAAAAGTTTTGGGGCATGTGTTATGTAATTTGATTAGTTTTGAGTAGCAGGATTTTGGGTAATTTTTAAAAACTCTGTTTATTTCTTATTTTCAATCACTAGATATAAACATAAATATAGATGACTACTTCATCTCTATCTCCAGCTTCAATATCTTGAAGCGATCAGCTCTTACCGTCTCTCATCTACATAGTCTTACATGGGAGTTTAGGTAAACTCAAAGATTCAAAGCTGAACTGATTGTAATATCCCCAGATTCCTCTAGTTCCCGTATTTCTACTTATATAATTATTTTCCTTTCAGCTATCCAAATCTAAAGGCTGGCAAATCTCACTCTCGCTTTCTGGTCTCTTGCTTCTCACAAGTAATCAGTCGTCAAGTCTAATGGGTACCATCACCTCACAGTCCATAGCTCAGAGACTTCCCCTCTGTTATCTGTAGGACTAATACCAAGTTCTCTGTTATTTCTTATGCTAACTCTCACAATAAGCAATCAATTAATTAGTCAGCTAGCTCTTATAACTTATTTTTTCTCTCAAGTTAAGACGTTTGTAAAGTTTTAGACACAGTTCTGTCACAACCTCAATTGAGGGTAAACATATTATCAGATAGAAGATTTTTCTTAGATGTGCTAACTAATGGTAAATAATCCTCCAATCTGTGAATTATTTTTATGGAAACTATAGGCATTTTGAGCCATAATCTTCATACAGGATGATTAAGCCTGCGTAAAAATTCCAAGTAGTGCCAATTTGCTGTAGCTGGTATTATAAACATGCTTTTTTTTTTTTTTTTTTTTTTTTTTTTGGTTTTCACACTTCACTAAAATTTAAGGTACTTGAATGAAAGATTGAAGGAATTATTTTATAAAGCTTATCAATACAGCCAAACCTAGTAAGCATTGTAACTGAAATCACGTTGATGTTCAATGGGCTTGATAAAGGAAGATGAATTTGTTGAAACTCAACCGTGAATGAAAAATGAAATGTGACATGGCAAACATTCCCCACCTGAATTTCTAGGGTCAGCTTTGTAGCTGAGTACCTGATCAATGAAAGTTTTACTGTAAAGAGCCAAATGGGTCCAGACATGGATAGCTTTCTTCATCTCTAAGCAGTTCACGACAAGGTATTTTTTTAAAAAGTGTATTTTATATGGACCACACTTAACAATCTTTTTGTTAAGAAGAAAATTAGGTCATTGAAATATTCAGAAACTGAATTGTTGTATAATAATCAAATGTAGATATTCTGGTCACTTCCTGTGTCTCTAAGGGCTATTAAGAAGGCAAAAATAAGTTTACATAAAAACATCAAAGAAACATTTACTGACTTTCTGGCTTCAGAATCCGCCAACATCATCTGAACTCAGCAAAGCCACAAAAGATAGGAGATCTTCCACACTGATTAAAACTTAGCTAAGGAGACTGTTGTTAGTGAATTCTATTTTACCTGAAATTCTCTGCATTTTGCATTCAAATTTAAACATAAATATGATTTATAAAACCATTAAAATATTCAAATGCAATGCATGTTCTCTTTTTCTCCTTCTAACATAGAAACAAAAATCTTTAAAATTTTTGAAATTCAGTCTGGTGATGATTATTGAATTAAGACCGTATTTAGAACGTTTTTAAAATTTAGTAACATTTTCTATTTCTGTTTTACAATCAAGAAGTTCAGAATGGGAAAATAACATTTTTTTTTCTCAAAAAACAAAACAAAACACATATGGGTCTTCTGGGAAGATAGCCTTACTATCCTTATTTATGAATAATTTTTTCGAAAGAAAACAATAGCAAACTCTAAATGATAATTTGATCTTCAGGCTGTCAACTAACTTTGCTCAGACTATCTTCTGTTAACATATATATATATATGTATATATATGTACACATATATATATGTATATATATGTGTACATATATATATATTTTGAGATGGAGTCTCGCTCTGTCACTGGCTGCAACCTTCTTGTCCTGGGTTCAAGCAATTCTCCTTCCTCAGCCTCCTGAGTAGTTGGGACTACAGGTGCATGCCACCACGCCCAGCTAATGTTTGTACTTTTAATAAAGACGTGGTTTCACCGTGTTTACTAGGATGGTCTCGATCTCTTGACCTCCTGATCCGCCGCCTCGGCCTCTCAAAGTGCTGCTGGGATTACAGACATGAGCCACCATGGCTGGCCTCCATTAACATACATTTTTAATTTCACATTGTAAGGATGCTGACAACAAAGCTTTTTATCTTGAAATATAATGTTCTTTCATAGTAACCTAACTTGAAAATTAGTGGAGACTTTTGCTGTGTTCAAGTAGTTCTTTTTCTGTGTTAGCTTTGGAAAATATTGGTTGGCAGCTATATTTTTACAGTCTTATTTATATGTAATAGAACAAGTAGAAGATCATAAAATCTAAGCTTGGAGCCATTTCTACCTGTATGAAGATATCTCATGTATCCCTTGAATTTAAATAAGTAGTACGTATTCCATATGTTAGTAAAACAATTAAAAACATCATTTTTCTACTTTTGACATTTTATTTAAAAATATGCTTAGGAAATAATCAATAGCTAGTTCACAGAAGGAAAAAAGTCAATAAAGCCGCTAATGATTTTAAATAAGTGGTATAATTTTGAGTGTAAATACAAAATACATTTTAAAATCACATACATGGAAAAGTGTCCATATTTCATATTTACCATACTGTGTTGATTTGTATTTGTGTTTTCATTCTAGAAATGAAAGTACATACAAAGCCTTAGGCTGAAACGTTCTGATTATTAGCAATGATAGTAAGGATTGTTCTTAATATTCAATATTGAACAGAAAAATATCTTAGATTTTTATTGGCTTTGCTGTTTTTGCAATATAAATGCAAACTACCTAAAGAAATGAGATGTGTCAAGTAGTGCTTTAAACACGACCTCTTGAAAACATAGGGAATGATTATTTCTGCAAGTTTCAGTTTGCAGCAGCAACATATGCAGTGGCAGCTGAGCACTGAAGCTTGGAGACCAGGGATCTTTTGGAACCCAATAAAGAAACTGTGACTTGCATGCAAAGTGCTGAAGAATCACTTTTCCCTAGTTCTAAATTATGCTGAGACTTCAAGGGGTTAAAAAAGACAAAGAAATGTATTGTATTCCCAACCTGATGATCTTTAACAGAAAGCTAAGCAAATTAAGATGAAATTAATTATATGAAAAATATCCCCACCTAAATTTTTCAAATAACATTGAAAAATTCTTTTCTGCAGCAGGCAGTGTAGTGTCAGCTACATTTCTTTGCTCATTAAAAAATATAGTTTTTATTGTGTCTTCTGGACATTATCAAAAGATTCAAGACCATGGTGAAAGATCAAGGAGAAAATTTATTCCTCAGGTGTTGACTCTGTTCCCAAGTCACTCAAGCATTGCTGCATTGCTCTGTGGCAGCCTCAGAACACTCAATTCAATTATAAGCTGCAGCCATGAGGGATCATGTTTTAATCTGTGTATAAACAAAGGAATAAAATAAAAACATCACATTTACAAATTCTAAAGATGCTGTTTTTTTAATAATCTGAAACCAGGAATTATTGCAATCATTTACTTGATTCCCATAATGGGAAGAAATAGTGCACATCTGCATGTAAAGCCAGGCATCCTCACTATAAATGACATACAATTAATGTGAAAATCACCACCCTCTAGAAGCAAAAGGAAGACATCTAAAAATGCCATACGGTCGTGTATTTAACAATAGCTGTCATGTATTAAAAGACGCATGTTTTCACATTATTGCTTTTCCAAAGAACCTGATTTCATTTGGTTTCCTGAAAATAGGAAGAGAATCAGAAAAAGTGAGCTCAGCTTTCTAGCCATGGTCTAGTCCCATTTTAGGTAGGTTCCTGGAATCTAAATGCAGGACCATAATTCTGCATGTCATGTTTTTTTTTTTTTTGGAAAATAAAAATTGCTTTGGGGAAGAATGGTTGCCACAGTCAGTGTGCTAGTATCTAGATGTAAACAATAACCCATAAAATCCTCTCACAATCTAATGACTTGTAACCCACCTGCCAGCTACCTGAATCATTTCGTATACCTCAATAAAAACTGT
The DNA here is from genome assembly GCA_963573385.1 of Cacajao melanocephalus. Taxonomy (NCBI): domain Eukaryota; kingdom Metazoa; phylum Chordata; class Mammalia; order Primates; family Pitheciidae; genus Cacajao; species Cacajao melanocephalus. The sequence continues at coordinate 51,092 of CAUYLG010072373.1, read as the reverse complement.
ATTACTTTAACACTAAATGTGATTAAGGTTTTATGCTGGCATTTAATTATAGCTCTCTGCATTTTGTTGTTGTTGCATTTCCTTTGAGCATCAGTTTTGCATATTTTGAAAAACAGCAAGCTAACATCCAGGAAGAGATATTAGAAATTGTATAACATAGCCCAGGGGTCCTCAGTCCCAGTGGGCTGGTATGAACGGGGCCACACAGCAGGGGGTGAGCAGAGGGTGAGCATTACCACCTGAGCAGTGCCTCCTGTTAGATCAGCAATGACATTAAATTGTCATAGGAGTACCAAACCTACTATGAACTGTGCACGCGAGAGTTGCCTGCTCCTTCCGAGAATCTAAACTAATGCTTGATGATCTGAGGATCTGAGATATAACAGTTTCATCTCTAAAGTACCCACCCCCTAGCCCCCACATCCCACCCCTACCTCCCTCTACCTTCCATGGAAAAAATGTCTTCAATGAAACCATTCCCTCATGCCAAAGAGGCTGGGGACCACTGATATTGTCTATAAATAATGATATTTTTCAAATTTGTGGGACAAACACAAACCTCTTACTGGCCTCTATTTCCTTGCAACATTCCAAGAGAAGGAGAATTCTTCCACCGGAAAATGATCAGTCTGCAGTGTTGACATACTGGTATTTGAACATAGGGGACTGAGGAGTCTAATTTTTATATGACCTTTCTTTCTAGGAGGGGTATATTAGTTAATTTATCATAGAAAAAAAGTCCATAGAACCAGATAGATGCATAGCCAGATGACCTTTTATTGTCCTTCAAATAGGTCAAAATGAGCAGTGATTCCTGTTACTAGGAAATAATCAATCTTTTTTTTTTTTTTAGAATAGGATTAATGTTATTGTGAGCTTTCATCTGTAACAGAGAAGTGATAATTCATTCATGTTTGAAAGATACTCCCTCAATGTTTAAATCAATAATCAGCCAAATGGGAAGATTGCAGCCATGCTTGGTGCAGACTTACTACCATTAGTGCCTATCTTTTTGGACCAGAAGAACTTAACTGTGTTGGTCATGGGTCTTACTTAGGGTTGGTCAAACCATTTAGCTGGGCTATATTTACTAAAGTCTGATAGGCAACAGAATGAGATTAATGCATGTCAAAAATTCACATTTGAAGTGAATCTCAACCGTGGCTGATTACATTTGGTTCCTTCCCACTGTAAAGAAATGGAACAACATCTGGGGAGATTATCCAGTGATATCCCACTGTAAAGTATGGTATTAAAGGAATGCACTTTAAACAACTGTGTTTAAAAAGGGGAAAAATTCAATTCTCCTCACTGTGTAGAAATGGAAAATATTTCACCTCAGCATCTATTTCTCTTATATGTGTATGAGATAATGCTAATACGCTCAATAAATAATATGAAAGACATAAATTAATATAGGCATAAATGAATACTAATGCCTAGAGAAAATGAGGGATTTGACTTGCTTTATTGATTGGTTTACAAATTATGTTTACTGTCATATAGAAATTGTGGCTGCCTTGAACACGGCCAGTTAATTTGCTACATTAATCTGATGGTAACAGAGCTTAATTTCTTTGAGTCTTATCCAAAGTAAACACGCCTGAATTTTCCACGACGGTGGTAGTTCTGAAATGTTCCCACTTCAGCAAAACTATTAATATCTACTGCCCCAAAACATAATTATAGCAATAATTCTCCACTAAGAAATTTAATTACTACTTCCAGGTACTGGAGCACAACTTTAAGTATAACTTAAACTTTCAACATAGCTCAAAAATTTCAAAAATCACTGTTTAAAGAAAACCATCTAACTCAAAAGTACCTATTCAAGTTCTTGCTATAAATAAGTGTTCTATATCTGTCTTATCACCAAACAGAATTAGGATAGAGGTGTGTTGCTGGTGAATTGTGGTGTAAAATTGACTTCAGTATATGAAAGGGAACTTTTAATGAAAATTGGAGATAACCTCTGAAAATCATTAGTTATAAACAATCTGAGACTTCTGCCCTTTTTGTTGAAAACTTCTGAATTATACGCACCACAGGAGATATATTGACATCAAAAATGGAAATCCTTGAGCCTTTCTCAGTTAGTACAGAAAATGCAATCCAACTTTCTTTAGTTGATGTTTCATTAATAAAAATGGAAAAGAAACCTTCCATGAACTTGTAATTAGTTTACCATGCAAAGTGTTGACAAAAGCTTGAGTTCAACACTCTGGATTTCCCCCATGCTTGGCTGAATGAGAACAGTTCCTGGTGGCAATCATGCTGGGTCATGAAACTAATTGTGCTTTGCGAGAGTGAAAATTCTCTATTTCTGAGCAGGGGACACTGCTGCATGACGGATGAATGTTAGAAATGCGGGATGCCGTGCTGTTTCATCTCTGTCACTGGATATTTATTCTGACTCGGCTTCTAAATTATTCATTTTCTTTAAGCAATCAATATTAATAATCTGATTTGCTCCCTGGCATTTTTAGTCACACTTCTGTTTAACTGACTGTAAATAAAGGTCACTTGGAGGCTTCCTGCTGCTGTTCAGAAGGTCCTTGCCTAATTAATTCCCGACACTTTTTTCCCTGTGACTGTGATTAGCAGTTGCAATCAGGTTGAGCAATTAGCTGCCTCCTTGCACTGTGATTTGCTCAGTGCGGCCCCCAAGATGAGGCTCCATTCGGTCATTCAGTCTTTACTCTAAAAAGAAGGTTGAGTAGGGAGGGTTTGTTTTTCACTTCAAGGTTTACAAATTTGCAGATAATTATAGAGGAGATTATTAAGCCCATCTGCCAGCTGCTTTAGTCATCTCCCTGTTTAGGGTCTTCAAATCCTGAGCACCTTGGGGAGAGTGCAGCTTGCTGGTGTTCTGGAACTAGAAAGGTTGGGGTTGCAATCCAGGCCTCCCCACTTATAAGCTCTTTGACCTTGGGCAAGTTATTTACTATCTCTGTCAATTAAGAGAAGTCCTCCCTCAGGGTTTGTGGTGAATATTAAATGATGCAACATTTCACAAATAGATTCAACCAATGTTTATTAAGAACGAGAAAGTTCCAGGTATAGGCTGTTTTGAAGAAAATAGGTATGAAAGATAATGAATATGTAAGCAAACAAGTAAATCCATAACTTGTGACTAACCATGTGAAGGAAAATGAGAGAGAGAATGTAACTTTAGATGGTGTGGTGCAAGAAAGCCTTGCTGAGGAAGATCATTAAGTTTTATGTATTCCACGAGCAGAAAGAGTGTGTATATCTGCAGTGCAGTGAACTCTAGCTCAGCAGGTGGAGGGCATGGTAGTAGATGGAGGTAAGGTGGTATCTGTGGCCAGCTCACTCATTCAGGGGACAGAATTGCAGACTGGTTGTGACTGGATTCAAATCCCAGCTCTTCCATTTATTAAATTCATGACACTGAGCAAATCATTTAATCTTTCTGTGTCTGCTTTTTCTACCTCAGAAATTTGTTGAAGGCACTAAACAGGATTATATAAAACATTCAAATAAGCTTTGAAAACAGTAAGCACCTTGTGATGCTAAATATTATCACTGGATACTGATAAAAAGTTTGTATTATGTTGAGTGTGATGAGAGGGCTCTGGAGTGGCTTTAAATATTTTTTAAAGTCAGGGTGACTATAGCATGAAAAATAATATTGAAAGAGAACAAGGGGAAAATGAAGATTCTGGCCAGAAGGCTATATTCTTGCTCTAAATTGACAAAGTGGACATGGAAAGATGTAAAATGAGATAACAGACCATGTGTCCAACATACAGTAAGAGCTCAATAAATATTAGTTATCATCACTCTGATAATTTCCCACTAATTGCCCTTTATGTACTTGTACCAGGTGATGATAGGTAGTTAGCTTTTACTTAGATTATACATTGCTTAATGTATGAGAAATGTAATCCTTCATCTAAATTATTAGTTTTTAGTGATCCTAGTAGTGTCAGATATATGTGAGCAAACAGATTATATGAGTATTCATTTTGGGCAGGTTTCTAAAAATATGAAGATGCTAGGAGGCAGTCTAAAAGAACTATTTCATGTCTTACGCCAGGTTATGACTGGCAATGAAGTAGCTCAAAACTGGCAGAATGGGAAGTGGATGATAAGTAGGGACGAGAAGCATGAGGTCTAAAGCAGTGAAAGACAGTGATCTAGGTTAGGAACGAGGCAGGACACACTATGGTTGGGAGCAGGTAAGATTCAGGAAGGAGGAGAATGCAAATGAGGAGCAACCCAGGTCAAAGCAGTCAAGAGGTAGAATTCACTTATTATATTCATTCATTTAACAGTTATTTGTTGAATGCTTACTCTGTGTCTATTCACACTTCTGGAACCTGGGGATTCAGACACAAAGGACATAAATCTGTGGCCTCATGAAGCTTATATTTCTGAGAGTTAAAGCAGATAACAGGTGGTAAATTAATAAGTTGCTATGTCAAAAATGATAAGAAAAATACAATAGAAATAGAGTACTATTTAATGGCTTTCACATACACTGATGAGATAGAAGCTAATGGAGGGTTCTGAGTGGAGGAGTGACATGATTTATGTTTTAAAATGATCCCTCTGACTCAGAATTAGACTGTAGGGTCAAAGATCAGTTAGGAGGTTATTCTAAAACTCCTGATGAGAGAATATAGTGACTTGAACATGAATGGTAGCAGAGGAGGGGCTGAGAAGTGGCATGATTCTGCACATAGTTTGTAGATAGAGCCAATTGGATTTATTCCTGAATGGGATGTAGATGTGAGAGAAAGAGGCAAGTCTTCAGCAGTGTGCTAGAACCAGCTCACACAAGCTTAGAAGAGCTGATTGTGCCATGTGCCATCTCTTCTTAATTCTGCTCACAGTGAAGTCACACTGATAGCTTGAAGACATAAATGAGAGAACATTTACACTATGGAAATCAGTAAGTAATCTCTTTCTCTCTTCAAATGTATGTGTATATATACAAATATACATAGTTGACCTTTTAATAACATGGATTTGAATTATGCAAGTCCACTTATATGTGGAATTTTTTCAGTAAATATACTGGAACACTTTCTGGAGATTTGAAGCAATTTGAAAAACCTTGCAAATTAATTATGTAGCCTAGAAATATCAAAAAATTAAGAAGGTAGTTATATCATGGGTTCATAAAATATATGTAGATATTTTTCATTTTATCTTTTACTACCATGAAATATACACAAATCTATTTTTAAAAGTTGGATTTTATCAGGTATTATGCACACACAGACTTTACATGGTGTCATTTAGTCAAGAGAAATGTAAACAAAGATAAAGCACCATTGAATTATAACTGCATAAAATTAACTGTAGTACATACTATACTACTGTAATAATTTTGTAGCTGTCTCCTGTTGCTATTGTGGAGAGCTCAAGTGTTGCAATATCTGCTTAAAATACTCTGTAATGCTAATAATCTCTGCATGAGCAGTTTGTCTCTCCAGTAAAATGCTTATTGCAATTAGAAGTGATTCTCGTGGTTCTCACATATTTTTCACTGTATTTAGTGCAATACTGTAAACCTTACATAACACCATAGGACCCATATGGAGTGCCACTAGTGATGCTGAAAGTGCTCCCAAGAAGCAGAGAGGAGTCATGACATTATGAGAAAAAAGTTGAATTGCTTGATATGCACCACAGATTGAGATCCATAGCTGTAATTGACCACTATTTCAAGATAAATGCTTCCAGCATATGGGCCATTGTAAAAACAGGAAACAAAATTCATGAAGTTACACACCAGCATGTAGGAAAACTTTGCAACTTTTGTGAAATATCATTTAATCTCATATTAAAAATGCAGCTTTTATGTGGGTGCAGGAATGCTATACAAAAGGCATATATATAGACTCTAATACGATATGAAAAAAAGCAAAGTCATTATATGACAACTTAAAGCAAAAGGAAGGTGAAGAGTCCTAAAGCTAGAGAATTTAATGCCAGCAAAGGATGGTTTGATAATTTTAGAAAGAGGTTTGTCTTAAGCAACGTCAAGATAACAAGAAAAGAAGCTTCTGCCAACTAAGAGGCTGTAGACAAATTTTTAGACACCACTAAGAAAATCATTGACTTTGGGATATCTGCCTGAACAGGTTTTTTAACACAGGAGTGCTCTATTTTGGAAAAAAAAGTGCCACAAAATACATTTATTATTAAGAAAAAAATATCAAGCACCAGGATTTAAGGCAGGAAGGGATAGGCTAACTGTACTATTTGGTGTCAACCCAGTTGGCTTTATTATCAAAACTGCCCTATTTATAAAGCTGCTAACCCCTGAGTTTTTAAGGAAAGATGAACATCAGATGCCAGTCTTTGGTTGTACAACAAGAATGCTGAACAATGAGAATACTTTTTCTGGACTAGTTGTGTGTTGATGTTTTGTCCCTAATGTCAGAAAGTACCTTGCCAGAAAGGGACTGTCTTTTAAAGTTCTTCTGTTATTGAACAATGCCCCTAGCCATCCAGAACACCATGAGTTCCAGACTAAACTGTTGAAGTGGTCTATTTCCCCCCAAACACAATATCTCAAATTTAGCCTCTAGATCAGGGACCACTGATTTTAAGGCTAATTACACAGGGTATCTATGGAAAGTATTGTCAATGCTATGGAAAAGAGCTCTGATAGAAAAAAAATCATGAAAGCCTGGAAGGATTACACCATTGAAGATGCCATCATTGTTATAGAAAAAGCCTTGAAAGCCATCAAGCCTGAAACAATAAATTCCTGCTGGATAAAACTGTATCCAGATGTAGTGCATGACTTCACAAGATTTATGACAGAGCCAATGAGGAAAATCACGAAAGGGATATGGCAAAACAGGTGACAGATGAAGCGTTTCAATCTATGGATCTTGGAGAAATTTAAGATCGAATAGACACTACACCCAGGGGAATTAACAGAAAGTGGCTTGAGGGAGATGAGTGTTTCCAAGCCAGTGCCAGATAATAAGAAAAAAGACACAGAAGAAGCAGTGTTAGAAAACAAATCGACATTAGGCAATCAATCTGACAGGAGGATTCCAATTACTCAAGACTGCTTTTGATTTCTTTTATGACATAGACCCTTCTATGATATACACACTGAAAATAAAGCAATGACAGAAGGGTTGGTACCTTACAGAACCATTTTTAGAGAAATGGAAAAGCAAAAAAATAATGACAATCTATTTCTGTGAAGTTACACAGAATTTGCAGAATTTGCCTGCCTCTCCTGCCTCCTCTTCCACTGCCTCCATGTCTTCTGCCCCTGCCACCCCTGAGACAGGTGAACAATCCCCTACTCTTGTTCCTCCTCCTCAGCCTACTCAATGTGAAGATGAGGATGAAGAACTTTATGATAATCCACTTCCACTTAATGAATAGTAAATATATTCTTTCTTCCTTACGATTTTCTTAATAACTTTTTCCTTTCTCTAGCTTACTTTCTAGAAACAAACAAAATATAACATACAAAATATGTGTTAATTGAGTGTTTATGTTTTAAATAAGGATTCCTGTCAACAATAGGTATTAGTAGTTAAATTTTTGAGGAGTCAAAATTTGTACGTGGATTTGTGACTGTACAGGGGATTGATGCCCCTAACCCCTACATTGTTGAAGGGTCAAATATATGTGTGTGTTGAAGGGTCAAATGTGGGTGTATACATATATACATATATGAATGAAAAAACATACATACATGCACATGCACACATATGTATACATACTTTTGTTTCCGAAGAGTTTGGTTGTGAGGTACTTCACTGGATAATTCAAAGATTACGCTAACATTTTTGGCCTGAGAATTTGGAAAATGGAATTGCTGTTAACTAAGATGGGGAAAACTTTGAGAGGACCACATTGATGGGGGAAAACCTGGAGCTAAACTTTGGATGTCTTCTGGGGTTGAAGGTTTGAATTTGGGAGTCATTAGTTACATACATGGGTCTTAAATGCAGAAGCCTGAATGAGATTGCCTGGAGAAGGTGATCACCAGGGGAAACTCAAGGACCGGTGTCTGGAGCCTTTAGATATTACACATGGAGGAGGGACCAGCAGAGGAGACTGAGAAGCAGCCACCTGTGAGAGATGCATAATTTTAAAGGTCAGCTGTGTCATCAAAGTGAATGTAATCATTCAGAAGAAAATAATACCTTCTGTCATCATCTTTTAGACCCTCTGCGGGGCCTGAATGGAAAACATATATTTTGGGAATGGGGTTGGTATTGAAGGTAGTGTTCTTGGTCTACAGAGTAAGTGGAAGGCTATTCTATCCTGAAGGAGATATAGATGTCCACAGGTTGGCACCAGTAATAACTGGAGCAGCTACAAAGCAGAGTTTCTGGAAAGCACGTATTTGTTTGGGAGAGTTTGCATATTATCAGAAACAAAGACACACCAAATTCCTTTTGGTGAAATATTCTCCCCAATGGACATACTTGAGAAAGTTGTACTTTTCTAAGAAAATCTTACCATTAAATGGCTGAAGAAGGTACCCATTTTTACTTATGGAACTGGAGCTTCCTCTTTTCCTGACAGCTGCAAGCCCCAAAATATGTGTGCCTCTGCAAGAGCAGATTTTCTTTTGCCTTTCTGTTCTGTTGAGCTGTTCATTTAATCTTGCAGGGGATCTGACAGCTTTCTCTAGCTCCATAGCATTTCTTTAGCGCTCAATGAGAAGCACAGAAAGAGAGAAGAAAAAATGCTGATGGCAGCTCCCAGGCAGAGATCTGTTATGGGCTATGTGAGCAAAGTCTGCTGTTTCCAAAGTGGTCAGAATTTAGGACTAGAAGTGGCAATTCCAACAATCTGTCTTCATGACAGTTCAGCTAATGAATGCAAGTGTTCAGTATAACCCAATTTACTGGACAGTGGATGATTCATATCTTTGAGATGTGTTATAGAAAATGTCAAGTGCTTTTAATTTATGGACTGCATATACAGTTCATGTGACTAAATTCTCTTCTTCTTGACATAGAGAACAGGTGATGGGTATTCCCAGTATACCCTATGTGGATAAGAAAAACATTTTGGCAGTCTACACAATATTGTCCTCAAATAAGCTCAATTTTGTGCTCATTAGATAAAAGATTCTATTCACCCAACTGGACTTCTTCTCTAGTGACAACATAAGACAGAAGACCTGCTAGAGAAGTTGCTTCCACATGGGACCCTGTCACTAATGGAACTTGTCACCTCTTCCTCACAAACACTGTCCATAGAGCTCATTTCCAGAGGGCCCTCCTCTTCTATTCCAGACTCTCAGGCATTGACCACTCAAACCTGTACATTTCAGGTCTCGCCTGCTGGCAGACATCTGCTTGGCCTCTCTAACGATACTCACAAATATCCTGTAATCACAGGAAAATAAGAGGCTAATTTAGATTCTAGATTCCAGGACCAATAGAAGTTTGTTGTCCCATAGTATTTTCTGTGAGGGTGAACATCTATGTTTGCACTACCCAATATGACAGTCGTTAGGCACTTGTGGCTACTGAGCAATTAAAATGTGGGTAGTTTGACTGAGGCTATGAATTTTTTCTTTAGTTTGTTATAATTAATTTAAAATTTTAATGACCAAATATGCCTAGTAATTATCATATTAGATTGCCAGTAGAGGTAAGGCCTCCTGGGCCTTTTTCCTGAGCCTGAAAAGTCTATTTCAGTTCTCATTGGAAACTCCCAACTCTGAGATGTTCTCTAGGAATTGCAGTAGACAGGACCTTACTCAAGGGAGAAATCGATTGTCCCAGCAGCTGGACTTTGAGAACTTTGTATCCACTCCATCTCCAAGGTACGAGCCATTCATGCATCTGAATTGTCCTAATATTAGTTTTGGAGTTTAGGACTTGAAGTTGTTTGACTCCAGGGAGCCTCATTCTTGTTCTAATTTAGGCCAATTAATTTCCTGGGGTATGATTCTATAAATGTGGATGAATGACACCCTCTGAAGTTGTGTGACATTGGTATGTACACAAGATATTTGGCAATTATCTAGACTCTCCTGCTCTCCTGCTTTTTGGGGCTCTCCTGCTTTCTCATATAGTCATGGGTCAGGGAAGGGGAAACAGTGCTAGAGGCAGAGTGAGGGTGTGGGATCCCACCTGAACTATGACTGCACCTCATCTTGGATAAGTTGCTTTCTTGCCATCCTGTGTGTGCACAGCCTGTCTAGTTGCCTCATCCCACATGTTTCTCAAGAAAAGAGAATATCTGAAAGCCAAGAGTGATTTACTGTGTAGTCCAAGTCCAGTCACTCAGATTTCGTAACCCAGCACCTCTCTTGTTGAGATTTCTTTTGTCTGTAGACTTATTTTTATTTTTTATTGTATTTGGGCTCTGGGGTACATGTGCACATCCTGCATCCTGCAGGATTGTTTGCATAGGTACATACATGCCATGGTGGTTTGCTGTCTCTATCCCTGCGCCCCTTCCCCCCGCCCCCTGTCGCCTATATCAGGCATTTCTCCTGGTGCTATCCTTCTCCATCCTCCCCACCTCCCTTCACTGCCCCTCCCCTCCTTTCCCGTTCACTCCTCCACCTCGCCCTGTGAGTGTTGTTCGCTTCCCTGTGCCTGAGTGTTCTTATTGTTCATCACCCACCCATGAGTGAAAACATGCAGTGTTTGGTTTTCGGTTCTTGTGTCAGTTTGCTGAGAATGGTGGTTTCCAGATTCATGCATGTCTCTACAAAGGACATAAACTTATCATTTTTTACGGCTGCATAGTATTCCATGGTGTATATGTGCCACATTTTTTTTTGTCCAGTCTATCATCGATCGGCATTTGGGTTGGTTCCAGGTCTTTGCTATTGTAAATAGCACCGCAATGAACATACGTCTCCATGTGTCCTTATAATAGAACAATTTACAATCCTTTGGGTATATACCCAGTAATGGGATTGCTGGGTCAAATGGAATTTCTATTTCTAGATCCTTGAGGAATTGCCACACTGTCTTCTACAATGGTTGAACTAATTTACACTCCCACCAACAGTGTAAAAGTGTTCCTATTTCTCCACATCCTCTCCAGCATCTGTTGTCTCCAGATATTTTAATGATCACCATTCTAACTGGCGTGAGATGATATCTCAATGTGGTTTTGATTTGCATTTCTCTAATGAGCAGTGATGATGAGCATTTTTTCATATGTTTGTTGGCCACATATTTGTCTTCTTTTGAAAAGTGTCTTTTCATAACCTTCACCCACTTTTGAATGGGTTTGTTTGTTTTTTTTCTTATAAATCTGCTTTAGTTCTTTTTATGTTCTGGATATTAGCCCTTTGTCAGATGGGTAGATTGCAAAATATTTTTCCCATTCTGTTGGTTGCCAGTTTACTCTAATGATGTTTCTTTTGCCATGCAGAAACTCTTAAGTTTAATTAGATCCCATTTGTCTATTTTGGCTTTTGTTGCCATTGCTTTTGGTGTTTTAGTCATGAAGTTCTTGCCTGTGCCTGTGTCCTGAATGGTGTTGCCTAGGTTTTCTTCTAGGGTTTTTATGGTGTTAGTTCTTATGTTTAAATCTTTAATCCATCTGGAGTTAATTTTTGTATAAGGTGTAAGGAAGGAGTGCAGTTTCAGCTTCCTGCATATGGCTAGCCAGTTTTCCCAACACCATTTATTAAACATGGAATCATTTCCCCATTGCTTGTTTTTGCCCAGTTTGTCAAAGATCAGATAGTTGTAGATGTGTGGCATTGCTTCTGAGGCCTCTGTTCTGTTCCATTGGTCTATAGCTCCGTTTTGGTCCCAGTACTATGCTGTTTTGATTACTGTAGTCTTGTAGTATAGTTTGACATCAGTTAGTGTGATGCCTCCAGATTTGTTCTTTTTGCTTAGGATTGTCTTGGCTGTGTGGGCTTATGATGAAGAACACTGGCCTGGGAGTCTCATGCTCTGAATTCCCTAGTCCTGGATTTTCCATCTGTTTGGTAAGTCAGCTTCTCTGAACTTCAAATTGGGAGAATCAAATACAATGACTGATGTGAAATATTATTAAATACATTATTAAGAGCAGAAACAAAAATTTCATGGCTATAGGCTTTGATTGCTGTCTTTAGGAACAAAGTTTATCTCTGGAGGTCCAGAGACTGGAATGGAGTCAAGATGAACTATACTGCCTCTTACTCTCTCAACCACTTTGGAGACAGTGGTGGCTCACAAGTGGCTTTAGTATCTACTCTCACTGCAACTGTGAAACAGGTTCACTGTGAACTGGTAACTAACTTATCTGAGGCCCATGAGGCAGAACACCACCATACACAAATTACATGAAGTCACTTATAGATAGGCAGCAAGAGAAAACAAAGCCTAGGACTCATTGTGAACTGGTCCACAAGGCTCAGGAAAGCTACTCCAGGGTGATTGGAGATTTGACTGCATGTGTTACTCTTGCACAACAACTGACTGACTCTGAAAGGTAGCCTGCTCTGGGTTTTATATCTTGGAGGTCACAAGACCCACAGGGTAAAGCACTGAAGGACATCCTGTTATAGAGTGTGGGAGTACCAAAACAGAGCCCAGGTGTATTAGTCCATTCTCATGCCGCTAATAAAGACATACCCAAGAGTGAGTAATTTGTAAAGGAAAGAAGTTTAATTGATTCATAGTTTTGCAGAGCTCAGGAGGCCTCAGGAAACTTACAATCATGGTGGAAGGGGAATAAAACACACCCTTCTTCACGTGGCAGTAGTAAGGAGAAGTGCAGAGTGAAGGAGCAGGGAAGTCCCTTATAAAACCATCAGATATTGTGAGAACTCACTATGATGAGAACAGCATAAAGCTAACCACGCCAATGATTCAATTACCTCCCACCAGGAACCTCCCATGACATGTGGGGATTATGGAAACCACATTTCAAGATGAAATTTGGGTGGAGACACAGCCAAACAATATCACCAGGCTTTTCCAGCTAGGTTCCCCATTTTTTGAGAATGTTCATTTCCAGCACATTCTCCAGTAATTTTTGAGAAATGCAAGCAAGAAAGTGGGGACAACTGGATCAGTTCAGGCCACCAGGAGAACTGTCCTGGGCAGCTTTCATGGAGACTCCTACAGCACCTTTGCTTACTTTGTCAACCTCTTCAAAACAATTTTGTCTCTAGCTGCTCCACTCAGTCCTTCAACTGCTTCTGCTGCTTTGACACAGATGACATGGAGGTGAATAAGAATGAGAACCCATTTGATGACACTGGCTACTTAGGCTCAATGGACTGAAACAGGGCTGAATTATCAGCACAAAATACAGGACCCATCTGTGGTGCATGAGTTGCAGGCATCCCTAAGGAAAGTCTTCCAAGGCTCTGCTGAATAAATGAAGATCACAATCTGTCATTTCCACCCTGATTATTAAACTCTTTGCACAGAAGTTAAAATCTTACATGTTGTCATCAAGTATGGGTGGAAGATGTCACCATTCTAAGGTCAGCTTTTCCAAGGAGAATGCCATGCCTAAAGATAGCCATGCAGATGTTGTTTTAATGCTCAAGGAAAAGCCCACGAACTCTTCTGCCAAGATGGCACCAGTGTGCACGGTAGTTATGATATGGTTTGGCTGTGTCCCCACCCAAATCTTATCTTGAATTGTAGTTCCCATAATCCCCACATGTCCTGGGAGGGACCAAGTGGGAGACAATTTAATCATGGAGGTAGTTACCCTCATGTTGTTCTCATGATTGTGAGTGAATTCTCACAAGATCTCATGGTTTTATAGGAGACATTTTCCTCTTTTGCTTGGCACTTCTTCTTCCTGCCATCATGTGAAGAAGGATGTGTTTGCTTCCCCTTCCTCTGTAATTGTAAGTTTCCTGAGTCCTCCCCAGCCACGTGGAACTGTGAGTCAATTAAACCTCTTTCCTTTATAAATTACCCAGTCTCAGGCAGTTCTTTATAGCAGCATTAGAACAAACTAATCAGTAAATTGGTACCAAGAGTAGTGGGGCGCTGATCTAAGGATACCCAAAAATCTGGAAGTGACTTTGGAACTGGATAACAGCAGAGGTTGGAACAGTCTGGAGGGCTCAGGAGAAGATAGGAAGATGTTGGACAGTTTGGAACTTCCTAGAGACTAGAATGGCTTTGATCAAAATGCTGATAGTGATATGGACAATGTAGTCAAGATTGAAGTGGTCTCAGATGCAGATGAGGAACTTGCTGGAAACTAGAATAAAGGTGATTCTTTCTATGTGTTAGCAAAGAGTCTGGCAGCATTTTGCCCCTGTTCTAAAGATCTGTAAAACTTTGAACTTGAGAGAGATAATTTAGGGCAGGCATCTGGCAGAAGAAGTTCTAAGGAGTAAAGCATTCAAGATATGACTTAGATGCTATTAAAAGCATTCAGTTTTATGTATTCACAAAGATATGATTTGGAATTGAAACTTATGTTTGAAAAAAATCAGAGAATACAGTTTGAAAAATCTGCAAAATTTTCCGGTGGTAAAAAATTTCCTGTGGTATAAAAGAAAAATGCATTTTCTGAGAAGAAATTCAAGTTGACTGCTTTCCTGGGCTGGGCCCGTGGCCCCCCTGCTCTATGTAGTCTTGGGACATGGTGCCCTGTGTCACAGCTTTTCAGTTCCAGCCATGGCTAAAAGGGGCCAATGTAGCTCAGGCCATTGCTTCAGAGGGTGCAAGCCCCAAGCTTTGGTGGCTTCCACATGGTGTTGAGCTTGTGGGTACACAGAAGTCAAGAACTGAGGTTTGGGAACCTCTGCCTAGATTTCAGAGGATGTATGGAAATGCCTGGATGTCCAGGCAGAAGTTTGCTACAGAGGCAGAGCCCCCATGGAGAACCTCTGCTAAGGCAGTGCAGAAGGGAAATGTGGGGTCAGAGCCACAACACAGAGTCCTCACTGGGGCATTGCCTGGTGGAACTGTGAGAAGATCATTTTCCTCCAAAACCCAGAATGGTAGATTCACTGATGGCTGGCACCATGCAACTGGAAAGGCTGCAGATACTTAGCACCAGCCCATGAAAGCAGCTGGGAGGGTGGCTGTACTCTGCAAAGCCACAGGGGTGAAGCTGCCAAAGGCCATGGGAGGCTACCTCTTGCCTCATTGTGCCCTGGATATGACACGTGGACTCAAAGGAGATAATTTTGGAACTTTAAGGTTTAATGACTGCCCTATTAGATTTTGGACTTGCATGGGGCTTGTAGCCCTTTGTTTTGGCCAATTTCTTCCATTTGCAACAGGTGTATTTATCTAATGTTTGTATGCCCATTGTATCTGAAAAGTAACTAACTTGCTTTTGATTTCATAGGCTTGTAGGTGGAAGGGACTTGCTTCATCTCAGGTGGGAGTTGGACTTTTGAGTTAATGCTGAAATGAGCTAAGACTTTGGAGGACTGTTGGAAGGGCATGATTGTGTTTTGAATTATAAAGACATGAGATTTGAGAGGGGCCAGGGGCAGAATGATATGGTTTGGCTGTGTCCCCACCCAAATCGCATCTTGAACTATAGTTCCCATAATCCCCACTTGTTGTGGAAGGGACCTGGTGGGAGATAATTTAGTCATGGGGGGTAGCTACCCTCATGCTGTTCTTGTGATAGTAAGTAAGTTTTCATAAGATATGATGGCTTTATAATGGGTTCCCCCCCCCCCCAGTTCTCTTGGCCGTTATGCTTCTTTCCATCATGTGTAGAAGGGCATGGTTGGTTCCTCTTGTACCATAATTGTAAGTTTCCTGAGTCCTCCTCATCCATGTAAGTCAATTAAACCTCTTTTCTTATAAATGACTCAGTCTTGGGCAGTTCTTTATTGCAGTATGAGAACAGACTAATGCAAGTGACTTGATAAGACACAAGAAGACAAGACCTGAATCAGGATTTGTATGTATCTGAGGGGCAAAAAGGGTGAATGATAACATTTCTATTCTTTCCTACAATCTGGGCCATTCTTTCCTCTCTTCACTGTTTTGCCTGTTTTCCAATTACTCCATATCCAGCCTCTTCTTGCTCTCTGCCTTATCTTTTCCCCAGGCACTGTGTGTCTTCACAATAAACACTCTCACTTTTCATGGTTGAGAGAACATTATGCTCTGCAATAATGTCATCAAGCCAGGCTCCAGGGGGAGACTCTGTGGAAAGGTCTCCCACCTCAAGATACTCACCCAGTGGGGAGAAATCATTGTCTTCTACAGTTTCCTCCCAGACAGATTAAGATGAGCCATCTCTAAGCAGCATCTGCCCTGTTCCTAGTCTCTGTCCTGGATGGTCCAGTGTCTATCATAGCAATATCCTCTGTATTTCTGACACATACACACCCCAACCACTGCCTGCCCTGTTCTGTGTTCTCTGTATCTACTGGCCAGCAGCTACTAGTATAAATGTAAAAATCACTGTTTTCTGGAGAATGTTCCTGTCCCTGATTCCTTTCGGGGCTGCACTGTCATGGGATGAGAGAGTGGGCCTTGGCCAGGAATCAATGATCATGGTTCTAATTTTGAATCCAGTTTTAATCTAGTGCTAAAAGAATTACCTACCTCCTATATGAGGATATACAGGGATTTTTTTTTTTTCCCAAGCCTATAAACAGTGAGTTCTCCTTCTCCTCCTGTCTTTGCCAGGATCTTTCTTCTGCTTTTCTTATGTCTTCTGCCAGTTGGGGAAGAAAGAACAGAACAGGGACATTGGTTATCACCACTCCCTCCCTGGTTTCCTAATGGCCAGCAGTTGGCTTGCCCAGGTTATCACACACATATTCATGCATATGTTCCACTCATACAGAGTCTGTGTTATTGCTGGTGTTTAGATGGAAGGGGAAGAGAGGTAAACCTGTGACCAGGGCCATTGAGCATGAGCCACTTTCATTTGGGTCTGAGAGGTAAACAGGCCCACAGAAGCCTACTTGAGAGTATCCCTGCTACATACACACAGAACTGCAGCTTTTGTTTTCTCCACTTCTCTAGGGCATATATAAGGACAGATGACAGGCGAGTGGTGGGCTGCAACACATTTTCATTAAGGCAAAACTAAGAGGCAGGAAGCAGGTCCACATCCCAGCTTCGTCAAGAAGGGAAGCGGCTCTGGGAAGGGCCAGCTGTTTCTTACCACAAGATGTAAAGCCATGGAGTTCTCCCTACAGTCATGAACTTATGCTTAATCACCCCCAAACTCTCAGTTTCCACACTTGTGATATGTAAAGCTACTTTGTCTCCTGCCCCTTCTAGAGTATTAGTGAAGAATTGCTGACCCTATTCTATCTATGTAACTCCACCTTTCTCCTATTGCCATGTGAGGAGTAAAAGAAATTCTGGTTTAGGTAGGTCTTGTGACTAGGTCTTTATTTAATTTTTTCCCTTCAGTAAGTCCCTAAATTCTTTTATCATAGACTTTAAAAATAATTCTTTTGGGAAGAAATGACAGTATTATAAAACAATAAAGCAGTTGAAACATATGATGTGTGATCAGGTATAAATGAAAGGACCTAGAATGGAGGATGGACGTACAATCCTGCCATTAACCAACCTCCATGACCTTGGTAACCTTTGAGAAGCCAAAGCAGGCACTCAACAGAAACTAAAGCCGATCCTTTCTTTTCTCAAAGCACAGGCTCTTAGATACCCTAAAGCTAGACCCCAAACACGGCACAGACAGAAGACACCACTCACCTACAGGAGAAAACAATCTATTTGGAAATAATAAACATCCTTGGTTATGAGAAACAAGGGAGGTGCTAGTCTGTGAACTCACGTATTTTCTGTAACTGTACTGACATTTCTTTTGGAAATTTCTCCTCTTAGGAGTGAATGAATAAGATTTTTCTGGCTGAGGAAAGAGAGTCATCCTCAAAGATAGACCCTAGGCAGTGGTGGGGGCAGCCTGAGATTCTCAGCATTCTTGTCCCTTGTCTGGCGGAGTCTGGCTGGGAATATAGGCTCCCTGGAGGTCATAAAACGAGATGTCTCAGGCAAAGTTGCTGATCCTTGGATTTTATTATTTTTCTGGGGTATCTGTCCTGGTCTTTGCCCACTTGTCTCTGCTATGGCAACTGTGGTGACAGAGCCTCCTTGATGGCTGCAGGCTGTGGCATTGATCACTTTCCCCTGATCAGGATAGGCGGAAGCCTTTAATCACAAGAAGGCCCCTCTGTGGGTTCTTCTTACCTGAGCTTAGAGTTTTTCCTTGTACTCACTTTCTTCCCTTATGTGAAGTCCATGCCTCAGTTCAATTTGGTCTCTAGGGTCAAGCATGTGAGGGCCAGAAGCCTGCACAGAGACTGACAATGACATGAATTTTTTTACAAGATACTTTCTTGTTCTTTGCTTTATTTTCATAAGATAAAGCCACTGAAACCTGGATCTCATCCTTTTTCTGATTTTATTATTTAGAGAAGCCTGTTCCTTCTGCAGCAAGAGCTGGGGTACCTTCTTATAAGGGTGTTTACTAATTCCCTGCCCTGAGCATAATGCCTCTTTCCTCTGGTGTGAGTGGCTTCCAACCCCGCTTCCCTTGCTCAATCTTCTGCTTTGAGTGTTCTTGGATCCTTTCTCTTCCATTGTGGCTGAATACTTATCCTAGCTCTTCCCTGGTGCCTGAGGCTTAAAGATCCAGGGCTCATGGTTCTCAGGATGCTTCTGTTCTCCATGTGACCCTAAAACACTTGGGAAGCTGCCATGTTTCCACTGGAATACAGCTCTGAAAACTTAGAAGCAAAATTATCTGAGGCCAGGGTTACTTCAAGGGGACACTTCCAAGTGCCACTGAGGCTAGAACTGCTGCTCTACTTTCAACTCACACTAACTCCCTGACAAATTGTCTGTGAAGTATGGCTCTCTGGGATCTTCAACAACCAACCTCTTTATGGAATGGAGCATCCCTTGGTCACCAGAACGCCTAGATCACTCAGATATCCATTTAGCTTTTGAGTCTTTCTAGATGACTGACTCCAGATCTTGCTTGATTGTAGTTGAGGAGATGAAGGGGTCGTTGGTCTTCACTCTTTCCCTGAACAGTTACCTTCTCTCACATTCTTATCCTCTGGATCATTGCTAATCTATGGCTGGAGTCTCTTGGAGCAAAACTCCCACTCTCATCTCTCAAATCATTTCCAGCCAGTGCTCAACTTGTTGTCAGCTTTGGGCTAGTCCTATGGATTGAGAATTCTGCCAGGTTTTGTCCATGATGCTGGGTGTGAGCAGCTGAAAAATTTGTTTGCTATCTTCTTCTGTTTGAGATTGTTTTATGAACAAATGACCAATATCATGTCAAGGTCATCTGGCCTTCCTATCCCGTGGGAGAAATAGCAGGGGAAATGTGAAGACTGGGTCTCCCTCTCCATAACCTGCTTTGATATTTTCCCCAAGGAGCTTGCCAGTCTCATCTCTAGAGTCAGTCTCTGAAACATGGGTGGTTAAAGAGAGGATAGGAGACTAGAGAAGATGCCAGGATTATGTCTCTCTCATCTGAAATAATTTTATGGATTCAAAGACCTTAAAGGGAAAAGCCATCTGAAATAGTTTTATGGATTCAATGACTTTAAAGGGCAAAGCCTGTCTCTGCTGCATCTGAAACCATGTAATATGAGCTTCTAACATCAGCTCAATCCTTGGATCTAGGAAGGAAAGCTCCCACAAGGGACTCCCATGACATGCCTGACTACTGAGTGTAATATTTCTTATTTCCATGTGAACATGAGACTTCCCAGGAGTGGGCAGTGGATAGTAGGCAGCCAGCCGAAGACAACCCACCTACAGGCTTTCTACCCAAATTGGTCCTCCCCAAGTTTACTTGGATATATTTTGTTTGTTTCTGGTCCAAGTTTTCCTATGAGCTTTTTGACCAGCCATTCCCTGAGTAACTTACTTTTTTTTTTTCTCAGAGATTTCCTTCAGAACCTTCTGTGTTTAGCTTCTGAGTCTTGTAGTAGATGGTTTTTTGGCCCCTCCTCAAGCTATGCTTCATGCATCTCCCCAGGCCTTTCCCTATCTGGATCCTCCCTAGCTGGGACCCTTACATGGCAGCCTCCTGGGTGCTTCTATTAATTCACAATCTTGGTCCTTTAGTATTTAATACAGAGGGCTGTGAGTGCTTTCCTTGGTAATTTTGTTTAAGGCTGCATCAATGCCAGAGGTGCTTGGATGAGGTAGGGCTGGCCTCCCTGGTGTTGAATAAATAATTATTGAAGGTGATTCTCCAGCTGCTTTGGGATCTGTTTACTGACAATACATTCTCCATGAAGAATGCAGACTGCCACAGTGGCCTAAAGACAGGGCTGTATGGGGAAAGGTTGTGCACCAAAGAAACAAGGACTTCCTGAGGTTCATGGATCAGAGAAGGTAACACCATGAACTTCCTAGGTTCTTTTGCAACAAGTGCCATTTTGGATATTGAATTTTTACTAAGATGAGCAACATCTCTTTCTTAGCACTAGAGAAGGATGTGCCACACCCAAATCCATACTGATCTGAAGAATGGGCAAAACCTTCCCTTTAGCTAGATCCAATCTCTTAAGAGAGCAGTTGGATTTATTTTAAACAATATTGTTTGTTTTCAATCACTCATTTGGTAACTTCTTCTGTGACAGGCCTCCTGATATTTTCTACCTACTTTCTAACTTTCAGAAAAATTCCTCATAGCCTCTCAAATCCTTTAAAAAATTAATGATGAGGCAATCTATTAGACTTATCTACCTGTGATAACCAGGCATTTAAGAAAGTTGTAATACAACTTCATTATTAAGATTATTAACTGCTTTAATTAAGCACTGTGTAATTTCTTTACCTCCTCAGTTCTTTATTTTCTCAATTCTTACTTTCTTATTTCCTTCCTCAATTCTTCTTTATTCTCAATTCAATTCTCATGAATCTGCCTTGACCCAGGACACCCAGACCTTTTCCACCCATATATACAACTTTACCAGAATTGACAGCTCATTTCTTTGCTAGTTTTCTTCTATAGCAACAGCTTCTCCATCATCCTTTGCTTCCAAAGGGCCTGTGCCTCAAGCCTCATCTCTCATCTTCTTTGTCTTCACCACAGGAGGCCTTTCAGTTTCAAAAAACCCTTCCATATACCCTATCATTCTTTGGCCATTTATGTCCTGACTCTAGCCCTGATGAACCCCAAAGGCCATTTGCAAAGCACTCTTCAAAATCTGTATAAAAATGAGGTAAAATATTTTAAAAAGGCATTGCAGTTGAGAAAAAGAGACTATAAAAATGGCTCATTGCTTTAATCTACAAAAATGTCAATATTGTAAAAGAGACACAAAGCTGACAACTGCTCCAGATTAATGGAAACTAAAGAGATATGATAACTTAATACAGTACATGGTCCTAGACTGTACCCCGTGCTGGAGGAAAAGAAATTCCATAAAGTATATTACTGGGGAGGTCAATTTATAAAATTGAAAGCGTTGACACATTAAAGTTTCATGTTAACATTGAGTTTAATGAATCATGTATCGTCAGGATCACTGAAACTTATGCTATTTGCATATGATATTCAAATAAACACATTATAATATTGCAACCCAGCATAGGAAAAAAAAATCATTCAAACTGAATCAATCCACTGACCAACTAGATATGTCTAAATCTTACTTGATTGGTGATGCTTTTATGTGTATACTAGAAAGGAGGTACAAGTCCAACGTGCATACTAATAATGCCACCATAAAATCTTACATGAAGCAAATGTTGAAGTGAAATACGTCTTGAAAATTAATAAAGTTGCATTTAATTGAAAATGTATTTTACACTAGTTCAATGTTTACATTTAAACTTAAATTAGTAAATTTAACAATTTAAAACTCCATTCTTCAGACACTCTCTCCACATTTCAAGTGCTCAATACCACATGTGGCCAGTGGCTGCCATACTGAACAGCTCAGGTCTAGAACAAAGCATGAAGAGTATAACCTCATCTGTCCCTCTACTCATTCTCCTATGTGATTGTCGTCATGTTGGAGAGATGCAAAAGAAAAGATCGTGGAGTTATTCCTTATGCTTTAATTAATGATTTCTGATAAAGAAGAGAAAAGGAAGCATCTATTTTGGCACAAAAAGGAATGGATGAGTTAATATCTTGTCCACTGCATTTCTTTCCAATAGGCACTTTTGCATGCCTGACGTGTTTCTGCACCTTTCTTGATGAGAGGAGTGCTGTTATCATCATCATTGGGTAAGTCAAAAACAAAAACAAACAAACAAACAAAACTGGCTTTTCAACAGCTAATAGTTGCACTAGGTTGCTTAAGTTCTCTCAGTCTCATTTTGCGTATACATAAAATTATTAAACGCTTGTCTTATTCCTGTCTCAGGTCTATGTGTATATGAGGTAATGATATTTTGTAAACAGTCAAGTGCTCTAAATGTTAAATATAGCAAGGACATTACACCAATATACAATATATAGTTTTTATTTTCCTGATTATCTCCCTTAGCCAACATAAGGCCCATTTCTTATTTATCTGTTTTTTAAAAACTTTCAATTCATTGCATATTTTAGACTTAGAAAAATAAAAAAAAATTAATGAGAGACACCTGAGAGGAAGCAAATTTTAATATCATATTAAATGTGCTAGAGGTCTGTTTTCTTTTTTCTCTTAAAGAAATAATATGCTATACATAGAGTAAAAGCTCTTCCATTTACGCCATTTTTCTTCCTCCTCCTGGGAGATAATTATCATTATGAAGTTGGTGAATATCCTGCCCATCAAAAGTCTCAGGCTTTCATGAGGCGGTATAGCATGGCATTGAAGATCATAGATGCTGGGGTCAGTGCTGCTACCTTTTAATTGTGTGACTTTGAGCAAATTACTTACTTCATCTGAAAAATGGGAATAATAGAGTCTGACTCATATGGTTATTATGAGGATAAAATTTATCCATGTTTTTAAAGGTTCGTATTAAGGTCTACATGAATGTTAGCTATCATTATTATTATTACAAATATTTGTCCGTGTGTATGGTCTGCGTTTACGTAAAAGGTAACAATGTAGTTTGTTTTCAGTCAGCATTATGTCTCTGTGATGTACCCATGTTGATATATTCAAACAGAGTGAATTAATGTTTACTTATTTATAGCATTCTACTAAATGTTTATATCATAGTTTATTCTTTCCTCATTGATAATTTTACTGTGCCTAGTTTTTTCATTAATATATCTGGAGAACCCTTGTGTATATTTCCTGGCATACATACACACCCGATTCATCTTTCTATTGCAGAAATTAGTGTATTTCCAGACAAAGTAGATGCGGATGAGTCGTTGTTGTAAAGTGAATTGACTTTTCATGTGTTTACATCTTGGATCTCTAAGTCCATGGTGAGTTCCTTGAGGCAGGAATAATGGGAGCAAACTGGAAGCTCAATAAATTGCTGAGATCTGGGATGCATGAGGTCAGGCATGTGGCTGGCACAGCCAATCTTCCATGCTTGAGAGATCAACATGCAGAGTGAAAGACCTATGTCAACGATTTGAGGACCATGCGACACTGAAAGTCCACTTGAGAAAAAGAGGGTTGTTTTTAAAAGAGAACCTGTAGGTGACACTCATACTGACATGCCGTTGTTCTTGGCCTTCTTTAAAGTAGCTTTTGATTCTTCCGCTTGGAAAGACAGGGATATTACTTTAATTTTCATGACGACTTGGAATCAGCTAGCCTCAAAACTCTAATGAAAGAGGGATGCAGAAAGAGAGAATGCTTTGCAGTTTCCCAGTGAGATCACGCCATTCCATGCCAACATGGCTTTGCCTGATTCCTTCTCATTAAAATGCCCTTCCTCCCTGGTGAGCCTCTAAACATCTGTAAGAAGCCTCCCAGCCTGGCCTCAGGTTTGTTCATATCATACTGTACTTTTCATATTGATAGTTAAATAGTGAAAGTAATTCTGCCTCTAGAATTGATAGACTAGCTTATATTGAACCAACTGTTCTATCAAGAATAACAGGAAGGGTTCACTTTAAAAAATGCCTTTTGCTCTAAGGCACTGTGGAGTGAGGCAGCAACGACTGGCAGGGTAAAGGGACTCTGGAGAAGGAAAACCCATTAAGGTGAACATGACATTTTGCACTGCTATTCCCTTTGGAACATTTGCCAATTTATAGGTAATAAAGCTCTACAAAAAGTAAGGAGATTATAAATACAAAATTAATGCTATTGGTTACCCTTGAGGAAAAGGCAAGGTGTCGAGATAGGGCACAAAGGAGGTTTTTAAAGAACAGACTGTATTTTATTTTTTAAACTGGATTGTAATTAAATTGCTAATTGGTTCATTATTTTTTTAAAATTTTCATATTTATATAATATGTGTGTGTGTATATATATATATGCAGATATATAATATATTCTGCATCTGCATTTAGCAAAAATAAAAAAGAAAGTAAATGAAAACAGGCTCTCACCTAATAGTTGTTATCCACAGAGAACATATTCCAGACCCCAGCAAAATTATGTACTTCAGCAATTGCCTCTGAGAGCTGCTAGAAAGCCTGCTTCTCACACCCATCTTTAGTAACTTCTGTTATTCCCCAGTGGTAATAGAAATCTCTAAGGCTGGAAGCTCCAAGTTGCTAATCTGCAGGGTTCTCATCCTTAAAAAACTGTTAATCAGAAGCACAGGTATTAAAGTTGCATGTGTGGGCTCATTTTAGGGGAGATTAAGAAATAACATGAGGAAGGTAATGATTAGGTATGGAAATAGAAGAATGCATGAAGAGTCCAATTGTTCAGAGTCACCAGCATATAAAAATTCTTACACCCCTATAGATTTATACACATGCACAGATAATGATGTGTACATACACAAGGGATTGTGGGTGTAAAAGTTAGGAAGAACAGATAAGAATAAAATTCAGTTAGGAAAGGGTATGGAGATGCTCATTAAGTTTATGAAGAGATATACTTTGTGAGTTAGGGACAACATAAAGAAGTAAATAACAACGAGCAGGGAATAAAATGTAGAGAAGAAAGGAATTAAAAAATCAATAAAGCTAACATTGCTTTAGGGTAAAAAACTCCACATCAATAGATTTCTATTGGAAATGAAAATAGAAGAGGTTGTGGTTTCACACTACAAATTTCATTTTGCTTCCAGATTTCTGAGGGTTTTTCCTTCGTGCCCTGTGATATGGTTTGACTATGTCCCCACCCAAATCTCATCTTAAATTATAGTTCCCATAATCCCCATATGTTATAGGAGGAACGCAATGAGAGGCAATTGAATCATGGGGGTAGTTACACCCATGCTGCTCTCATGGTAATGAGTGAGTTCTCATGAGATTGGATGGTTTTTAAGGGACTTTTCTTCCTTTGCTTGGCACTTCTCTCTCCTGCTGCCATGTGAACAAGAACGTGTTTCCTTCTCCTTCTGCTATGATTGTAAGTTTCATAAGGCCTCCCAGGACATGTGGAACTGTGAGTCAATTTAACCTTTTTTCTTTATAAGTTACCCAGTCTTGGGTACACTTTATAGCAGCATGAGAATGGACTAATACATCCTGCCTTATGAAATTTGTAAAGAAAGGCCTTGGGAGAAAACTATTACAGGCAATTGCCTTTTGACTGGGCACACACCTTGGTAGTCTCTGTGGCTCCTTAAAGTCAATATTATTTAATATGTAATGCTTCAACTCAGAGAATGAGTAACTTCAAGTGTAAACACATGGCAGAGTTATAGATATTACCTTCAACAATTTTTAAGAAGGAAGAATGCTTGACCTTAAATAAATCCCTAGAAGAAAACACAATATCTATTATTTCAGATATTTCTCAGTAACTCCTAATTGATTCAATATTTAACTTTGATGAAATAAATATTATTCTTGGAATAATATTAGCATAAATATTTTTACTGAATCTGAGGAATACAATCAAAACCACCTAAACTAAATATCTTTTTTTTTTCTTTAAAAAATGGAGGAGGGGGTCTCCTAAATGAAAATGATGTACTAAAGATAACATAAAATACAACGTAAAATTTTTATAAGGGTAGACAGGAAGGCAATGAGTCTTTTGGGCCAGTAGTAAAAATACAAGCACCCATTTTCTATACAAATAATCTACCCACATAATAAATACATATAAAAAAATGTACATGTGCTTGCAAATGTGGAGCTTTGATAAGTAATTTCTAAACAGAGAGATTCACATCAGGGAATCATTCTTATCATGTTTTTCCCATCAGACCTTTGCTGGCATTTTCTAGCTGAAGGATTTATTTTTACACATTATCATATATGGTCTCTCCTTGTTTTTTTAGAGACCTTAGGCAAGATCAAAGAATTAGCATTACCCACTAACGTCTGGTAATTCCTTACAGTGTGAATGATTTCAAGAGGTGTTACAAATTGTTTTTTAGTGATTTAAAACAAAATTAATTAGCATTTACTTCAATTTTTACAAGCACTTAAAATATTTCACATATAATTTTTTAGGCAGAAAATAAGTTGTGGTATTAACTGTAAAGGTAAAAAGAACCTGTTGCAACTCATTAAATCACCCTCCCATCTCCATTTAACAGCAACTTCAATAACTAGTGCTAAAATGTATCCTAGATCCATCTCATATTTCCACTTCTCTAAAACAAAGTGGCTTAACAAAAATATTTATTTTCTCACAATCTCTGTTGATTAGAAATTTGTGGGTGATTGTTAGGATGGCTCTGGCTTGCGATATCTCATGGTGTTGCAATTAAGATGCTCACTGAGATTCCAGTGGCCATTTGAGCCTGTGAGATCCACTTCCAAGATTGTACACTTTCATAGCTATTGATAGCAGGCCTTTCAGTTCCTGCCTGATTGTTGCTAGAAGGCTTATGTTCCTTGCCACATTGCCTTCCTCATAAGGCTTCATGAGTAGTCTCATGTCATGGCAGCTGGCTTCTTCCGGAGTAGATGATCCAAAAGAACAAGACAAAAACTACAGTGGCTTTTATAATCTAGCCTCAGTACTCATGCAATATCATTTCCACAATATCCTATTGACTACTGTATCAGGTTGTTCTTGCACTGCTATAAAGAAATACCTGAGACAGGGTAATTAATAAAGAAAAGAGATTCAATAGACTCATGGTTCTGCAGGCTGTAAAGGAAACATAGAGACTTCTGCTTTCGGGGAGGCCTCAGGAAGCTTCCAGTCATGGCAGAAGGCAAATGGGGAATGAGGCATCTCACATGGTGGGAGCAGGAGCAAGAGAGAGCAGGGGTGGGGGTACTACATACTTTTAAAAAACCAGATCTCATGAGAACTCTATCATGAGGATAGCACCAAGGGGATGGTGCTAAGCCATTCATGAGAAATCTCCCCCATGATTCAATCATCTCCCTCCAGGCCCTACCTCCAACACTGGGGATGACAATTTGAATGAGATTTGGGCAGGGACACAGATCCAAACTATATCAACTACAAAATCAGTTGTACTCAGTGTGGGAAGATACTACCCTTTTTGGATAAATTAGAGGTCATCTTGGAGGCTGCCTTGCACAGTGTGCTCTCTGTTTCACAATGATTCACATATTTCCTACATGCAGTATATACAGAACCCCCCCGGTCAAGACCCCACCCCCGAAAGCCCCATTCCATTATACCACCAGTTCAAATTCCAGAAATTGTCCTCTAAATAAAAGCCTCACAACTAACAATGCTTCTCAGATATAATTCTTTGAATACCACTCCTCTAGTACGATTTCTTTGGATCATAAGATCTGTGAACTGTAGAAATAAGTTATCTGTCTCCCTATACACCCACCCAGCACATAATAGTCATGGGATAGTCATAGGATAACAATTAAATATACTTCCATTCAAAAAGGGGAAAAATGAGAGGCATACATGTGTAACTGAAATCACAGCAAACCAATGTTGGAAGTTCCTTCATTAGGACTCAGTTTTATTCCTGTCTGGGAATAACTGTATCGCTCTTAGCTCTGCTCTCTGGGCTCTTGGTTCTACCCTCTCAATTATCCTTCTCCTTCCATGAAAAATAGTCTATATTTACAGCTGCAAAGCTTTCTTAGCCTTCTAGTCAATAAAATCTTGAGAGTCTAGAGGCCTTTAAAAATTTTTTATATTATCTCTATTCCTTCCAGTCCAAGCTGGCAGTGTTTCTGCTAATTAAATAATTAAAAAAACAAAACAAAACTCTGTGAGCCTATTGTGAATCATTTGAAATTTAATTCTTTGTATAAAAGCCACAGTCACAAACTTATTTAGATTACCCTTTCTGTATCTTACCGTTTTCTTGAGACTGTGGAGGGGCAATACTTTCAAGCTTTTTAGAAGTCTTATTGTTTGATTGAAGGTTCTCTGAGGTGGCACCTTAGCTCTTCCCAAGGTGTTAATAATGATTTTTACTGCTACCTCCTTGGCTTTATCCTTAGATCATGTTTGTCTGGCAGGCCATTGTGTTTCATCTTTGCCTGGAAACCATTTCTTAATTTTAGCATTTTTGCTATCTGGAGAAATTTTCAGGATCATCAAATCTAGTCTCTTTTTTGTTTAATAATTTTTTCTTTAGGTTATCTCTTACATCTTTCATTTTGCTATAATCAGGAAGAAGTTTGGGAAAACTCCTTAGCAGATCACTGTCGATTCATTAACCAGATTTTTCCTTTCCACATGACTGCAGGTAATAGTGTTGCTAAACTTTCTATTAATTCATAGCAAGAATTCCTTTTCCCTCATTTTCCTTTAATGCGTCATTATTAGCCTCTTCAAAAGCCATCAGACTTCTCCTTACCGTCTGTTCAAGGAATGCTAGGTTTTCACTCTCCTCCCTTCAAAGTTCTTCCACATTCTTCCCACTGCCTGGATTCAGAGCCACTTCCATATATTTAGGCATTTGTTACAGCATTAGTTAGCTATTGTTGCCTAACAAATTACCACAAACTTATGGGCTTAAAAATAACAAAACTGTTTCTAATTTTCTGTCATTCATGAATTTAGAAGTGACTTAGCTGGTGAGTTCTGGCTTGATGTCTGTCATATAGTTGCTATCAAGGTGTTGGTCTGGTCTACAGTCATCTGGTGCTAGAGGGTTCATTTCCAAGATAGTTGATTCACATGAAGATTGGCAGAAGGACTCTCTTTCTTCTTGACTCTTTTCAGGATGATTTAATTCCTTACCGTATGGCCCTACCCATAGGATTTCTTGAGTTTCTTGCAATATGGAAACTGTCTTCACCAAGCGTAAGTGGTCGATGAGAGTAAGATAGATGCCTCAATATCTTTTATGACATAGCTTTATAAATTACACATCATCATTTCTTCATTGGCCTGTTGGTTACACAAGCTAACACTATTCAATATGTCAGGATACTACATCAAGGCTTAAGTCTTAAGATGAAGAAATCACTGCAATCACAAGGATATTGTTAGCACAAGGATGTTTGCATTTGCTTTTGCCTTAACTTGAGCCACCTTTTCATCAGATCTTTGCAAAGGTGACACTTCATCATTTAGGTCTCTGATCAAATGTCACCTCTCAAAACATTCCTTCTTTCCCACCATATGATATATTTTCTCAATGTTTCTTTTATATGGTGCTATTTTACTTTCTTCATAGCTTTTGTTATTAATTGAGATAATGATTCAAATGTTTTTGATTACTTATTTAATTGTATATATATATTTTGGTTTGTTGTCTGCCAATAGAACTGTAAGCTTCTGGAGTGAAGGAAGTTGTCTATCTTTTTCACTGTTCTATCATTAGTGTCTAGAGTAAGGCTAGGAGTTATTCAATAAACATGTGTTCAACGAATGAAGAAATGCACTCCACATGAATTATAAATTACATTTCTCTTTATAATAGTCTATTTCAAGAAATAATTTAAGCCAATGCAGAAAGACTATGGCATTATCCAATATGGAACAATATACAATCAACAAGGAACAGGTTCTGAGCTGCTTGGGCATGAAATGTTTTACAATTATTTAGATTCTCTATTTTAATGTTTTCAAAGTAGAGCCACATAAGAATTATTTTTTTTTAACTGAGCAAGATTTGAAAAGCCCTGCCTATTTCTGCAAGAACCTGAGACTCATGCTATAAAACTAAGGCACAGACTACACAGGTTACAAATCAATGTAGAATACCATGTACATAGTGATGTGGACATGGTAGAGAGACAATACTTTCCAGAAAATATTAGGAGACCATCTGATAGAGTCTCATGGAATGTCTAGCAATTGAGAATGCAAAGGAAAGCAAACCACTGCAAACCACTGAATAGCTATGTAATAACATTAAGAATCTATGGATGAGAATCAACAAAATTGAGCAAATTATCTACTTGTTATTTCCTTACCCTGCATCATGTCAGATAATTTTATCCACATAGACGTTGAGTTTTACATATTAGTCAGGATGTGTTGAATGGAAACCACAGACAAATAAAACTAGATTAAACACATACAATTGTTTCTTGTATGTAGCACATCAACCTTCATAATAGAAACACTGAGAGAAACTGGAGGAAACACAATAAACATCTGTTGGAAATATTGTTAAGCCATCAAAACAGCCAGCCCTTGATGGGCCAGCATCTTAGTGAGAAGAGGAACTCACTGAAGTGAATGACATTTTATCCTGGGTTTTTTTTTGTCTCAATCTATTTGCTGATTCATAAGCAGCATTGCTGACAACTAATAAATCAAGCAGAAAGAGTCGACTAAAAAGTACAGAAGCTGAGCATAGCCTTCAGTAGTCTCATGGGCTTAGGGAGAAAAATTTAGGCATTCAAGGCTAGCAAGGCAGCTCAAGAAGCTGAAGACTGGGAAGGAGGGTCACTATTTTGAAGAGCAGAGAAACTCAGAGAAGTAAACCTGTCAGTCTGAGCTGCTTTTCCCTGAAAGAATTTGTCATTCATAAGTGAAACAGACTGAGCATCTGGGAAACTGAGCAGAAAACAGTTGCTAAGTGCATAAATATCTAAGTATAGTTATCTGTACTCCACTGTGAGGAGAGATAAATCTTGGAACTAAAAGCCTACCCCAATTAAAAGACCCTAGTAAAGAGTCCAGCCTTCCGTTGAGATATCTGAAGAACTATAGATAGATCAATCCTTTAAAAGTCTAATTGTAATAGGCTGTGGGTCTCTTTGGATTCATCCTATTAGGTGTTCATGGAGTTTCTGGGCTCTGAATTTCTATTTCTTTCCCCAGACTTGTAAAGTTTTCTGCTATCATTTCTTTAAATATATTTTCTGTTCCTTTATCTCTCTTTTTTCTTTTTAGTAGTCCAAAAGTACATACATTATTTAGCTTGATGATGTCCCATAAATTCCTCAAGCTATCTTCACTCAAAATTCTTTTTTTTTCTCTTCAGATTGAATTATTTCCATTGATCTGTCGTCAAGTTTTCCTATCTTTTATTCTGCTAGATCTATTTTGCTATAGAATCTCTTTATGGAATTTTTGAGTTCGATTATTAAAATTTTCAGCTTTATGATTTCTGTTTAGTACTTTTAATATTTTCTCTTTGTTGAAATTCTTTTTTTTTTTTTTTAAGGCATTGCTCTTTAGGGCCATCTTTACCACTGATTTTTGAATTCCCTGTTAGCTAAATTACATTTATTCATTTCACTACAGTTGGCTTCTAGAGATTTATCTTGTTCTTTTATTTGGAACATATTACCTTGTTTCTTATTTTTTCTTGGGTTGATTTCTTGATTTTCTGGGTTGGTGTCTGCAAATTAGATAAGACAACCACCTCTCAGAGAATGAAATATCCCAAATCAACAGGGTAATCCTGGATAAAGTTATTTATTCTAACATTTTGGGAGAAGCTAAAAAGAATCTTCTCTTGGAGGAAAGCTACATTCCCAAAGAATTTCAGTTTTTCTTAAAAAAAAACTCACATTTATTAAAAGCTCACAAGGCATACCAACAAATAGAAACAAGAGGAAAAGCAGGCAATAGAAACAGTCAAATCGCTGATCCAGGCATTAAAATTATATTGACCGTGCTTAAAAATAACTACAACCGTTATGTCCAATAAGGAGATAAAAGGAATCAGAGAGTAAAAATGGTGAACAGGAGGCAAGACTAACTTGCAGCTCCTACTTGGACAGACAGAGCAGCATGTAGAGACTCACATTGTGAACTTTTGCTCCAGGAGCTACCACAGAAACATACCAGGAAAGCTGAGAGAATCCACAGATGTTTTGAAGGAGGTGGTTTGCTGCTGCAGGCTCCTTGAGACAGCCAAAAACTGACTACCCGAAGTGTGAGAGGGGGAATGTCTACCCCTAAACACACATTCTCACTGGGGAACCTGAAGGTCCAGATCGTGGGAGAAGGATTTGACCTTATCTGGAGCTGAGGTGAATTTAGAGAGCTGAGCAAAATATAGGGATGCCGGAAGCAGCAGGAAGATCCCCGTGGGTACTATTGGTCCCCAGGGAAACCATTCCTGACTTTGTCTTTTAGGAGTCCTTGGGGAAGGCTGCCAGTGGAACTCGAGAAAAAGACCACAGGGAGAAGGAAACTTCCAGATAAACTTTGTAACAATTTTGACCAATGCAAAGTGTCCTGGACAGAATCTAAGTGGGAGGGGTGAGTGGGGAATGCAGATACAAGCACAGAAACTGTTGCAGGTGGGGATGTGTAAAATCTGAAAGCCCTGTTTACTTTCTCAGTGGGGAGGCTTGTAGCCTGCTCACCAGCTGCCTGGAAATAAACTCAATGCTGTTGGGTGGCA
The DNA here is from genome assembly GCA_963573385.1 of Cacajao melanocephalus. Taxonomy (NCBI): domain Eukaryota; kingdom Metazoa; phylum Chordata; class Mammalia; order Primates; family Pitheciidae; genus Cacajao; species Cacajao melanocephalus. The sequence continues at coordinate 18,444 of CAUYLG010072373.1, read as the reverse complement.
CAGTGCGAGTGAGACTGGCCTTTTGGGCTGTGTGGGAGCTGGGTAAGGCCCGTCACTGCTGGCTTTCCCTCATTTCCCTGGCAACCAGTATGATACAGCAGAGACAGCTATAATTTCCCTGGGGACATTGGCCTAAGAACCACACTCCCTTCCCCCACAGCAGCTACAACAAGCCTCGCCCAAGGAGAGTCTGAGCTCAAACACACCTAACCGTGCCCCAGCCTGATAGTCCTTCTCTACCCACCCTTGTAGCTGAAGTCAAAGAACATAATTTCTTGGGAGCTCTATGGTCCCACCTACTACCTAAGAAACCCAAATACTTATCCAGGCAACACTAGGACAAACTTAAATCCTCTCTATACTACTGCAGCTGATGCTCAATTGAAAGTGCCACCTCCCGGCTGGAGGCCAACCAACACAAAACCAGCACACTAAACAGCTACAACAAAGGACCCTCATAGAGTCCAGTTCATTCTCTCACTGCTTCCACCAGAGCAGGTGCTGCTATCCATAGCTGAGAGACCTAAAGATGGATCATGTCATAGGACCCTGCAGACACTTCCCAGTACCAGCCTGGAGCCTGGTAGCCCCACTGATTGGCTAGACCCAGAAGAGAAATAACAATCACTGCAGTTAGACTCTGAAGAAGCCCCATCACTAGAGAAAGGAAGAGAGCACCACATCAAGGGAGCACCCCATGGGCAAAAGAAATCTGAACAAAAGCCCTTGAGCCCTGGATCTTCCCTCTGAAATACTGTATTCAAGTGAGAAAGACCCAGGAAAACAATCTTGGTAATATGAAAAAACAAGGGTATTAAACACCCCCAAAAGGTCACACTATCTTATCAGCAGTGGATCCAAACCAAGAATAGATCTCTGAATTGCCAGAAAAAGAATTCAAAAATTTGATTATTCAGCCACTCATAGAGGCACTAAAAAAAGGTGAATACAAACTCAAATAAACTTAAAAAAAGATACAGGATATGGACAGAAAAACCTCCAGAGAAATAGATAACATAAATAAAACACAATCACAACTCCTGGAAATAAAGGACACACTTAAAGAAGTGCAAAATACACTGGAAAGTCTCAGCAGTAGAACTGAACAAGTAGAAGAAAGAACTTTAGAGCTTGAAGACAAGGCTTTTGAATTAACCCAATGAGGCAGAGACAAAGAAAAAAGAACTTAAAAGAAATGACCAAGAAGTTTGGGATTATGTTAAATAAGCAAACCTAAGAATAATTGGTGTTCTCCAAGAAGAAGAGAAATCTAAAAATTTGGGAAACATATTTGAGGGAATAACCAAGGAAAACTTCTTGGGTCTTGCTAGTGATTTAAAAATCCAAATACAAGAAGGTTAAAGAACACACCGAAAACTCACTGCAAAAAGATCATAGCCTAGGCACATAGTCATCAGTTATCTAAAATTAAGACAAAAGAAAGAATCTTAAGAGCTTTGAGGCAAATGCATCAGGTAACCTATAAGGACAAATTTATCAGATTAATAGCAGATTTCTCAGCATAAATTCTACAACCTAGAAGGGACTGGAATCCTATCCTTAGCTTATTTAAAACAATTATCAGCTAAGAATTTTGTATCCAGCAAAACTAAGATCCATAAATGAAGAAACAATATCGTCTTTTTCAGACAAACAAATGCAGAGAGAATTTGCCACTACCAAACCAGCACTACAAGAACTGCTAAAAGAGGCACTAAATATTGAAACAAATTCTCAAAATATGTCAAAATAGAACATCCTTAAAGCATAAATCTCCCAGGACCGATAAAACAAAAACACATCACACAATAAAAGAAAAAAAGCCAAGGTATTCAAGCAACAGTTAGCATAATGAATAGAATAGTACCTCACATATCAATGCTAACATTGAATATAAATGGCCTAAATGCTCCACGTAAAAGATACAGAATAGAAAAAAATTTACCAACCAAGTATCTGCTGTAAGAGACTCACCTAAAACATAAGGACTCACGTAAACTCAAGGTAAAGGGGTAGAAAAAGATAGTCCATGCAAATGAACACTAAATATAACAGGGGTAGCTATTCTTATTTCAGACAAAACAGACTTTAAAGAGAAAAACGTTAAAAAAAAAGATAAAGAGGGACCTTATATACTGATAGAAGGACTAGTCCAACAGCAAAATATGACAGTCCTAAATATACATGCCCTTAACACTGGAGCTCTAAAATTTATAGAAGAATAACTACTAGATCTAAGAAATGAGATAGACAGCAACACAATAATAGCAGGAGACTTCATTACTCCACTCAAAGCACTAGACAGGTCATCAAGACAGAATGTCAACAAAGACACAATGGATTTAAACTATGCCCTACAACAAATAGACTAAACAGATATTAACAGAACATTCTACCCAGCAACTGTAGAATATATATTCTGTTCATCAATGCATGGAACATTCTCTAAGGTAGAACATATGATAGGCCACAAAACCCTCCTACATCAAACCAGGAAGAAATAGAAACTCTGAACAGACCAATAACAAGCAGCAAAATTGAAATGGTAATAAAAAAAATTGCCAACAAATAAAGTCCAGGACCAGTCAGATTCACAGCTGAATTCTATTAGACATTTAAAGAAGAATTGGTACCAATCCTATTGACACTATTCCAAAAGATAGAGAAAGAGGGAATTCTCTCTAAGTCATTCTATGAAGCCACTGTCACCCTTATACCAAAACCAGGAAAAGACATAACAAAAAAAGAAAACTATAGACTAATATCCCTGATAAACATAGATGCAAAAATCCTCAACAAAATACTAGCCAATGAAATCCAACAGCATATCAAAAAGATAATCCACCATAATCAAGTGGGTTTCATACCAGGATGCAGGGATGGTTTAACATATGCAAGTCAATAAATGTGATATACCACATAAACAGTATTAAAACCAAAACTCACATGATCACCTCAATAGACATAGAAAAAGCATTTCACAAAATCCACAAAATCCAGGATTTCCTTATGATTAAAACCCTCAGCAATATTGGCACAGAAGGGACATACCTTAAGGTAACAAAAGCCATCTATGACAAACCCACAGCCAACAATTTACTGAACAAGGAAAGGTTGAAAGCATTCCCTCTGAGAACTGGAACAAGACAGGTATGTCCACTTTCACCACTTCTATCCAACATAGCACTGGAAGTCTTAACCAGAGCAATCAGATAAGAGAAAAAGATAAAGGGCATGCAAATCAGTAAAGAGGGTGTCAAACCATCACTGTTCACTGGTGATATGATTGTATACCTAGGAAACACTAAAGACTCATCCAAAAAGCTCCTAGAACTGGTAAATGAATTCAGCAATCTTTCAGGGTGCAAAATCAATGTACACAAATCAGTAACATTGCTATACACTAACAGCAACCAAGCTGAGAATCAAGTCAAGAACTCAATTCCTTTTACAATAACTGCAAGAAAACAAAACAAAACAACAACAACAAAAACTTGAGGATATACCTAACCAAGGGGATGAAAGACCTCTAAAAGGAAAACTATTATTAGAAAAACACTGCTGAAAGAAATCATAGACAACTAATATTGTTTGGCTCTGTGTCCCTATCCAAATCTCACCTTGAGTTGTAATCCCTATAATCTCCACATGTCAAGGGTAGGACCAAGTGGAGGTAACTGAATCATGGTAGTGGTTTTCCCCATGCTGTTCTTGTGGTAATGAGTGAGTCTCATGAGATTTGATGGTTTCATAAGTGTCTGGCATTTCCTTTGCTTGCACTTCTCCTTCCTGTCACCTTATGAAGAAGGTGCCTTGCTTCCTCTTTGCCTTCTGTCATGATTGTAAATTTTCTGAGGCCTCCCCAGCCATATAGAACTGTGAGTCAATTAAATCTCTCTCTCTCTCTCTCTCTCTCTCTCTCTCTCTCCCTCTCAAATAAATTACTCAGTCTCCGGCAATTCTTTATAGCAGTAAAAAAATGAACTAATGCAATGACACCATGCTCATGGATTGGTAGAGTAAATATTGTGAAAACGATCATATTGCCAAAAGTAATCTACAAATTCAATGCAATTTCCATCAAAATGCCACCACCATTTTTTACAGAATGAACAAAGACAATCATAAAATTCATATGGAACAGCAAAAAAAGCCCAAATAGCCAAAGAAAGACAGAGCAAAAAGAACAAATCACATTACTCAACTTCAAATTATATTATAAGGGTACAGTCAACAAAACAGCATGGTACTGACATAAAAATAGGCACATAGACCAATTAAACAGAATAGAGAACCCAGAAATAAACCCAAATAACTACAGCCAACTGGTCTTTGACAAAGCAAACAAAAACATAAAGTGGTGAAAGGACATCCTATTAAACAAATGGTGCTGAGATAATTGACAAGCCACATGTAGAAGAATGAAACTAGATCCTCATCTCTCACCTTTATACAAAAATCAACTCAAAATGGATCAAATACTTAAATCTAAGACCTGAAACCTTAAAAATTATAGAAGGCAAATGCATCAAAAACAAATATGTATAGATGGGACCTAATTAAACTAAAATGCTTCTGTACAGCAAAAGAAATAATTACAGAGTTAACTGACAGTCCACAGAGTGGGAGAAAATCTTTGTAAACTATGCATCTGACAAAGGACCAATATCCAGAATCTACAAGAAATTCAAACAAATCAGCAAGGAAAAAACAAACAATCCCATCAAGACATGGGCTAAGGATATGAATAGACAGTTCTCAAAAGAAGACATACAAATGGCCAACAAACATGTTTTAAAAAGCTCAGCATCACTAATTTTTGGGAAAGGCAAATCAAAACCACAATGTGATACCAGCTTACTCCTGTAAGAATGATCATAATAAAAAAATAATAGATATTGGTGTGGATGTGGTGAAAAGGGAACACTTCTACATTGCTGGTGGGAATGTAAACTAGTACAACTGCTATGAAAAACAGTGTAGAGATTCCTTAAATAACTAAAAGTAAATCTACTATTTGATTCAACAGTCCCACTTCTGGGTGTCTACCCAGAGGAAAAGAAGTCATTATACAAAAAAGATACTTGCACATTCATGTTTATAGCAGCACAATTCACAATTGCAAAAATATGGAACGAACCAAAATGTCCATCAATCAATGAGTGGATAAATAAAATGTGGTATACACCATGGAATACTACTCAGCCATATAAAGGAACAAAATTATGGAATTTACAGCAACCTGGATGGAACTAGAGACCATTAATTTAAGTAAAGTATCTCAGGAATGGAAAACCACACATCATATGTTCTCACTTATAAGTGAGAGCTAAGCTATGAGGATGCAAAAGCATAAGAATGATATAATGGACTTTGGAAAGTCTGTGTGAAGGATAAGAGAGGGGTGAGGAATAAAAGATTACACATTTGTATAGTATACACTGCTCAGGTGATGGGTGTACCAAAATCTTAGAAATCACCACTAAAAAACTTATCCATATAACCAAATATCACCTGCTCCCCCAGAATCAATTGAAATAAAAATTAAAATAAAAAAAGAACAAGGTGAAGGCTTTCTGCGAAGAAAGATCTATTATTAAATGAAAATTCCGGATTTAAAAAATGCCATAATTAATGCATTTTAAATTTCATCTATTATTAATTTTATTCTGGATATATAATACTATAATGTATTATGATTTCTTACTATAGTAACAACTTGTGGTTTTCATTTTTGTTTACCCCACTGCATTGTGAGACTGTGGAATAGTTGGAGAAGCTATGCATTGTTGGTATATTTGCTTTGGAAATTTCTGGGGCATTTTGTATATTTTATTTTATTAATTTTTAATTAAAAAAAATTTTTGTAGATACATAGTAGGTATATATATTTATAGGATACATAAGATGTTTTGATACAGGCATGTAATGTAAAGTAATCACATAATGGAGAATGGTGTATCCATCCCCTCAAGCATTTATCCTTTGTGTTACAAACAATCCAATTACATTTTTAAAGTTATTTTAAAATATACAATTAAGTTATCATTGACTATAGTCATGCTTTGGAAATTTGTCTAGCAGTATCTGTTAAACACTTATGTGCATAACCTATAACCAAAGATTTCTGCTCCCTGGCATTCATCCAACAGAAATGCACAAACACATGTACCAGAGGAAGTTTCAAGAATGTGCATAGAAACACTTTTTTATTGCCAAAATGAAAAACAAGCTAAATTCTCAACCACAGTAGAATGGATAAATTGTGGTATATTTACACGAAGGAATACTATGTTTAAAAACAAATAAAACTACATGTAACTTTATGGATAAATCTCACGTAAATAATATTGTGACAGAAGGAAGACATAAATGACTATGTATTATCTAATTTCATTTATATGTATTTCAGAAATGGGCAGAACTAAGTTATGATAGAAGTCTTCCTGGAAGGAGGAGAGGGCCAGTGACTGGGAAAAGCTCTAGCAGGGCGTCTGGCCATGGGTATAGCTCTATTCATCAATCTGGGTAATGATTTCACCGGTAAATTCATTTTGTGAAAATTCTGAACTGTATACTTATGACTTTTATATATTACATATGGAAAACTATTTAGAGAGAAAAAAGGATTAGTGGAGTGTGAAAAGAGAGGCAAAGATTCAAACCCAAGCAAGTTCAGATAAGATCTAGAGGCTGGTTCCCTTGTCTTTGCTTTGGCTTCTTTGGAGCCTACTTGTTTCTCTTGTCTTTGGTTTTGTATTTTCCAAGAATCCCTCCACCCCCTGCATTTCTGTTGTTGTTATACTATCTAAACAAATTTGGAAGGTGTTTCCTTAACTTGGGGTTTTTTGAAGGAAAAAAAATAAACCAGGATTTGCTTAGAATAATCTGAACCCACACATTGAAATAAAGTTATATATATTTTTTATTCTAACTACGAGTTACCAGAAATGACAAACTCTCTCATCAAATTCTGACACATATTCCCTGAACAACACAATTTATGAGAAACTTTAATGGAAACATAGCACCAAAAGAAATTTTCACAGATGACTTTAAGAGAAATTTAATAACTTTTTAAGGGAAGATTAAGAAAAGTATATATAACTAAAGATTACTATGTTATCTGAACTCTTTTTATTCAGAGAATCAATTCAAAATAAGCAAATGTTCCGTTGTCCAACCTCTAAAAAGAACCTTTGGAGATTTTGTTTTAAAATAAAACAATGAGGCTGATGGAAAACAGATACATTAGGTATATATTAAAGTGGCTAGATTTATGTGTTTATGATGCAAGGCTATTAACAGTGACAGTTGAATAGTTCATAGTTTTGGAGGATTTTCAGAGTCAAATGATCAGCTATATTCAACTACATTTGGACCCATATGTATTTAAAATAATTTAATTTCAAAGAAGCTTTCAATAGATTAAGTTTATCTGAGAGAGTCTTAACTTATGTGGCTTTATTACAGGTGACTTTGTTGGCAAACCTCTGTTGTTTTGTCTGTAATAGATAATTTATAGCAAGGCATTAACTCTAGTAAAAAACAAAGATATGTGAAAGCATTGCTACCTTGGAATTCTTGAATACCAGGTCTTTTACTTTGTAAAAGGATTAGTCTGCTGAGTTGTAAGAGGCTTATTTTGTCTTGTTATTAATTTAACATTTCAAAGCATCTATTCACAAGATTATGTTTAATTAAATATTAATGTACAAAAGTTTAAGCCACCTCCACATACAGTATCTCTATCAATCCTCAAAAATTGCTACACAAAAGGAAGAATGGATATAATGCTTATATTTTCAAAAAGAAAAGTGAACACTTGAAAAAACTGGGGTACTTTGTTTATAGACCTGTTTTTGGTAATCCACAGAACCACGGCTCCACCACAGGTTTCTTCCCTTCTAATAAAGTGCTCTTGTCAGTAGATAGTCTTGCTATATGTTAGATAGATATTGAACAAATTGATTTAGATCCAGTCTCTTTATAAGAATGGACTTTTCTCTATGTCACCAACATCTGTTATTGAAATACATTGTAATACAAATTCATACACAAATTTTATTTATATTAACTCTTTTATTATTAGAATATATAACCTCATGTCAATAGCAACTTATGTATCTTTCCACCCAGAAATAGGGCATCTTAATATTTCCTATATCAATGGCACATACATTTTCTGTTTGTCTGCTTTTTTGGTCCCAAAGAAGATGACAAAAGTGTGAAAATTCCATTGTATGCAGAGTGAAAGGATTGTAGGATGTCCCTACTACTATGATTCATGGAGTGAAGAATGTTAGAATGCGAGATGTTGGTTATTTCTGTCATACATTTTCTTCTTCCTCTTTTTTCTTTTTCTTTTTTTTTTTTTTTGCAACCCAGTGGATCCCTTTGAAGCTTCTATTTTCAGCTGTTAATTTGTAGTTGATTTTACTTGATCCCTGAGTTTCACCTTTCCCTACTTTTCATTGAACACTTCCTTCCTTCCCTGGTCTGTTCTGCACCTAGTACACAAAGACAGGGGAAAGAGTCAAAACAACCACACCAATAATTAATTAAAATTCTCCCTTTAATGCAAAAAGCCCAATTTTGAAATGATTGTCTTTCTAAACCTTTCTACCAATTTCCCACCTCTGTGAAGATGCTTTCCCAACATTAATAGCGTGACACGCTCTTGGTTAGATTTTGGTCTATCTTTATGTTTCACTTCCTTCTGTTTCCTATCTCATTCTCTTGGTGGTTCAGCACCTGAGAGCAGAGTTCTTTTCTTGCTCTACATCTAGCAGAGTACCTAAGAGAGAAACTTGAATGAAAGCTTCTTTTTTAAACCTAATTGCTCAAGTCTTGATGAGCCAGTTTTTGCCTTCTCCAAATATTTGTCATCGTTGCTCACTTTCCCTCCACTCCTTTTCAAGCATCTGGCTCAGTATTCCTTATTGGTCAATTAGAGTGGCTTGAATTCTTACTATGTAATTCTTCTCCACCAAAGAATTTTATTCTGGGGTTTGGAGGTGGGTTGGGGAAGAAGGCAGACTAGACAGAAATCATGCACCCAAAATTGTTTAAAGGCTTGGTGTTAACGTAACTATGTCATACTCAAGTGTATTTTTAACCTCCTAAAATGTGTTTCTCCTTTTTCTAATCACAAAAGCCAGTGTAAACTATTTAATTCCACAATTACAGGATGAAGAACTAAAAACAGCATAGCCTGAGGCAAAAAGTGAGCATCCTCACACTCCATCCTCATTAGTGAGGATAAATGGGTCATCACTGGGCAGCCCATTATGTATCCCTCATTTGTGTATTAATTAAAAGGAAAGCTTGGTGGTAGCATGAATCTATATGACAGAAAACCATACAGTTCTCTAACTTCAAAAAATAGTGGTAAAAAAGCAGTTTTATGTTCTAATTAAAAAGGCCTATATTTTAGTATTACATGCCATTGCCCATATGTTCATGGCTCTCTGTCTCCCATGCTACCTCTGAACCACATTACTACTGTTAGAACACTGGTTTTTGGATATGAATTGGAGAGCAGAGGGAGGAAGGGAAGTTTTTCAAGAAGAAAAGGGATTTCCATTGTTTCCAGAAAAGTGTTAAAATATGTATATGTGTGTGTTTTCTGAGCATTTCTCACATGTTTCCAAGGCTCAGTTTCCTACCTCTGATTTTTTTCTCATTTTCTGCCTAGCCTGCTCATTGCTAGCATCAACAGATGGGATCCCCCAAATGTGAGAAAGTGTGATTAGGCAGTAAGTCCATGGGACAAAGGGAGGACTTCTTTGCAAATGGGAGAGAAAAGTGTTCCTATATCCATTTCAGAATGCAAAAGCAGAGTTTTTGCTCATATTTTCCCCCTCAAATTATGTAAACTGATTCAAATGTAAAACTTTGCAGCATCTTGTTCTTATGGTGGTGGATAAACATTGATTGCCTTAAATGCTTGAGACTTTAGGGTTTTTTTCCTTATGACAATTAGAAGTTACCCGAAAGGCAATGTGTTGGAAATGTACATATTAAAGTACCATTGTAACAGAAAGGAAGACGCACAGAATATTGGCTACTGCCTAGTGACTCTTTTTCACATGCTATCTGATCCTTGGTGTGAATTTAGAAAAGGTTTTCATTTTTGTGTGGTGTATACTTGGGCTCTGCCATATACATGATTTGAGACATAAAGGACAAAGGGGATTCTCTCCTTACGTAAGAGACATTTAAAAATAACAGGAAGTATGAAGTATTGTTCTCTTATTCTTCCTGGACCATTACTTATTTCCATCAGCATAGCAATTTTGATTGTGTTAGGATATGAACCATTTTGGCAAATGGGAGCTAAGTGCTTTTTAGGTTTAAATATTTAAATAAATAAATGGAAATCAGGAAAAAGTCATAGTTTCCAAGTGAATAAGATCATTTGTTAACAACAACAACAAAAAAAGCAGAGCTCCTTAGAACCACAGCTGTGAAACTCAGGCATTTTCAAATTTATGGCATCTTTTGGGTTAAATATTTTTGTTTTACTATGAAATTTGTATAGGTAATTAAAATTTCATGAAGAAACAGTGATTTCGATCCAAGTTTTCATATTTAGAAATAGGATTGTCCTCTCACCTCCATTCATATTCCATTCACTCTAGAGCAGATGGGAAACCATGACTGCCAGCCATCTTTGAAGTCTAGAATCCCTAGAAATCAGCTTAGCTTTCAGTCTACACATGACTCAAGATTTTACCCAATAAAAACACATTTATAATTGTGCGTTGTGATTTGTGAAAGTCATTCTTTATGGCTTTTGAACTATATTCATGGTATCCCTAGAACAATACTTCTTTCAGACGAGTTATACATGAATCAGCAAATGTAGACGATGTAGGACATTAAGTTTAAAAACAAATGTAAGGCTAGAGGGAAAAAAATATTTCTCCTCCCATGAAATTATACCCATTAGTGACCCTTTGCAATAATCATCTCAACCTCTTGCACTCATCCTTCACCCAACTTTTGCCTAAGGTGTTTTAATTTGATCTTTGTTGTACATGCTACTCAAACGATAAAGCCCTCTAATGATGACAGTAATCAAGACAAATGTGAGAAAATCTAAAGCTATAGTGGGCTCTTATTGTCCCTCCACCAGTGCGAAGAAAAGAAAGGTGGTTAAAAATATTCTATTAGTCTTTCATATTTTCTTTTATTTAAAACCCACCCCCTTTCCCTTCCTGGGAATTCCTTTGTCAGAAAAATATCATGTCTTTAAGGTATTGTTTTTAGATGAACTGGTTTTTTTTTTTTTTAATTACAGCTATTAAAAAGAAATGCCACTCCCCTTCTATCCTAGAGAAATGATTGCTGAATTTGAGTGGTCACACTGGGTCCATTTAAATGGAGGCTTCCAATTGAAAAGATTGTTTGTCTTCAAAACATATTAAAAGTACTTGTTACAGACTATATGTTATAAAATAAAAGTTAATCAATAAAAATGGCCGCTTTCATTTCAAAGCAAAGCTTTCTATTCTGGAAAAAAAACCTCTCAGTGAAAAGTGAAACATTGCCATATGGAAAGCATGAGAATCATAATTGTCATTTTACCATTTCTCTTCACTCTTAAAGATTCTCTGAAGCAACAGGCAAACCTGATTTACTTTTGTATCTATTACCACAGAACTATGGGGAAGAACTAAACTCAACTACAATCTGTTCTTTGTCTTATTTAAGCTTTTTTACTCTCATCATAATCACTGATAGTGACCCTCTTTCCCATCTGTTGATTTTTTTTTTTCCTTTGCTGAAACAGGGCTTTGGTTTCAAAAATACAGATCTCAAAATCATTAACCTAGAAAGAACCTGGCCTTCATTCACTTCGTTTATGGGATGTTAAAGCAGTCTCAAAGGTTTGCTAAAATAAACTAACGGGCTGTAGAGGAGAGGAACACGCCATCTGGCCAAGGCAATAAGGCTGAGAATGGATAGCCTAGGTAATTACTTTAGGTGAATCTGTTACAACACATGGAAATGACAGAAAGTTTAGATATTTTCTTTCTTTGCCCTGTGAATCTTCCCACAGTCTGAATGATGGAATAATCAGCTGGAACAAAGAGAATTCAGGGATAATGTAGAGAAAAGATAGTATGAGTGATGGGACCAGCAGTAAGAGACATCAGTGACTTAGGATTCCACTAGATATCTGCTGTTCAGTGAAGACAGAAATTCTCTGTTTATGGAACAGACTTATGGAAAGGACTTTGTGTAAATACACCTACATATATTGAATTACCCAGTACACTAAGGAATCCAGTTAATATAAAAGGATAACTATTCGAATAGATTTATGCCCCATTAATTTATATTTTGTAAACATGGATACCTTAACTTTCTCTCAGATTTCTTCAGAAAGAACTTTCCCTGACTCAGACCTACGTTTTATCAATGAAGAAATACCTCTTAAGGCAAACGTGCTTATAAATGGGCCACCTGATCTCTATCTTTCAGAATTAGGACATGTCTCTATCCATACTGCCTCCATTTTCTCATCTCCCAGCACCTGTGAACCCACTCTGACAGAGCTTCTGCCCCAGTCATTCTGTTGAAATAGCTGCTTCCTCTTTGCCAGATACGCATTCAGGCAATGTAACTTCACGCTACCTTACCACTCAGGATCTTCCAGTGCAATCATCGCCTTCTTCTCAGTGTATCCTTCTCTAACAGCTTTTCTAGACATTTCCCCCACTTTCCATCCTCTAAATATCGGTTTTCACAGGACTCAGTTTATAGGCCCTCTCTGCACTCCTGCCAGGTAATCATCTTTTCTGATGACATTAGAAACTATCATTATACAAAATTGAGGAGGTTAAGTAAAAACCCTAGAGTCCTGAATGAAAAGGGAAACACCAGTGTGAAGGTGTGATGTATCCTCTAGCTGTATCCACCGACAAGGCCTAGCACCAGTGATCATCCCAAAATCACTGAGTAGCCAGATCGGGTTCTTTAAATACCATTTTCTACTAAAAAGAACTGGGATTCCCAAGAGAGATGGTTGACTCTAGGAATAAGGCAGGAAATGTGTCAAAATTGTCCAGAAACTAATTTAAGAGGCTTTTTGAAACACCAAATGAAGTAATAGACCTATGCAACGATCCTTAATGGCTGCTAATGTCAGAAAAAGCCAGAAAACTAAATATTTTGTGCCAATTCGAATATTTGTGACCAAAAATAATCAAATCTGAGCCTGCTAAAAATCTATAGATATAAGTACAGTGATTCTGCCTTATCTGTGGTTTCGCTTTCTGAGGTTTCAGTTACCTGTGGTCGACTGAGTTCTGAAAATATGGAATAGAAAATTCCAGAAATAAACAATTTGTAGGTTTTAAGTTGCACATTTTTCTGAGTACCATAATGAAATCTCACACCATCCGGCTCCATCTCACCCAGGATACAAATTGCTCCTTTGTCCAGTGGATCCGCCCTGTAAATGTTACCTGCCTATTAGTTACTCAGTAGCCTTCTCAATGCTCAGATTGTCACAGAATCACAGTGCTTGTTTTCAAGTAATTCTTATTTTACTTTATAATGGTCCCAAGCATAAGAACACTGTAGCTAATTTCTAAATGAATCCTTATCATACTTATGTATGCTTAGGAAAAAAACATAGTGTCTACAGGGTTCTGTACTAGCTGCCATTTCAGGTATCTACTGTGGGGCTTGGAATGTATTCCACACAGATAAGAGGAGCTACTGTACTAATTTATAGAAAGAAATGGAGAAAGGCAAACTAATGGGAAAAATGACACTATGGTGATGCAACCAGAAAAAATCTGGTTTGTAAGACTCTCTACAGGACCAAGAATTTAATTTATTCACAAATACATTGCAAGAGAGAGAGAAAGGGAAGGAAAAGCCTACAGATTAAAAGAAATGTAAGAAAAAAATAAACTAACTATAATGTATGGACTTTATTCCAACCCTGATTCAGAAACAATCTGTAACTAATAATTTATGAATAGTCAAGGGAATTGTGACACTGACAGCATATATAATATTAAATTATTGTTACTTTAGTTCTAATGACTATATTTTTATAGAGTGTTCAATTTTTAGAAATCCATACAGACTTATTTATGATGCAAATTATATACAGGAGTTTATTCAAAATAATCTAGTAGTGTTAGCAGCGGTGGTGGGGAGGAGGAGATAGCAAATGGAGGGTGTAGTTGAAACAAGACTGGCCATAAGTCAATGGTTGTTTAAACTGAGTGAAGGACACATTGTATTGGTCTCTTCTGTGTGCTTTTTAATCTATAATAAAAATGTTTCTTTAAAACCATATATTCATGTTAACCAAAATTTGATAATTAGTCCTGCTCTCCTCTGACCACAGCAGTTATATATGCTTATACCTTGATATCTCAGTATCATTGGTTTATAGAAATCTCAAACTTAATATATATAAAACGCAACCCAAATTCTCCAAGTTCCACTAAAATAAGAGCAATAAAATCTGTTTTGGGGTGTGTGTGTGTGTGTGTGTGTGAATGTACAAGTTTATTACATACATATATGTAAGCCATAGTGGTTTGCTGTACCTATTGACCCATCCTCTAAACTCCCTCCCATCACTCTCCGCCCTCCAGCAGACCCTGGTGTGTGTTGTTCCCCTGTCTGTGTCCATGTGTTCTCATTGTTCAACTCCAACTTTTGAGTAAGAACTTGCAGTGTTTGGTTTTCTGTTCCTGTGTTAGTTTGCAGAGGACAATGGCTTCCAGCTTCATCCATGTTCCTGCAAAGGACACAGTTGCATTCCTTTTCATGGCTGCATAGTATTCCATGGTGTGTATGTAACACATTTGCTTTATCCAGTTTATCATTGATGGGCATTTGGGTTGGTTCCATGTTTTTGCTATTGTAAACAGTGCTACAATAAACATACATGTACATACATGTACATGTGTCTTTATAGTAGAATGATTGATATTCCTTTGGATATATAATACCCAGTAATGGGATTGAGGAATCACCATACTGTCTTCCACAATGGTTAGACAAATTTAGACTCCTACCAGCAGTGTAAAAGTGTTCCTGTTTCTCCACAGCCTCACTAGCATCTATTGTTTCCTGACTTCTTAATAATCGCCATTCTGACTGTTGTGAGATGGTATCTGATTGCAGATTTTATTTGCATTTATCTGATAATCAGTGATGTTGAGCTTTTTTTAAAAAATGTGTTTCTTGGCCACATAAATATCTTCTTTTGAGAAGTGTCTATTCATATCCTTTGCCCACTTTTTGACGGGGTTGTTTTTTTCTTGAAAATTTATTTAAGTTCCTTGTAAATTCTGGATATTAGAACTTTGTCAGTTAGGAAGTGATATGGTTTGGCTGTGTTTTCACCCAAATCTCAACTTGAATTGTATCTCCCAGAATTCCCATGTGTTGTGGGAAGGACCCAGGGGGAGGTAGTTGAATCATGGGGTCGGTCTTTCCCGTGATATTCTCCTGATAGTGAATAAGTCTCACAAGACCTGATAGGTTTATCAGGGGTTTCCACTGTTACTTCTTCCTTATTTTCTCTTGCTGCTGCCATGTAAGAGGTGCCTTTTGCCTGCCACCATGCTTCTGAGGCTTCCCCAGCCATGTCGGGCTGTAAGTCCAATTAAACCTCTTTTTATCAGTCTTGGGTATGGCTTGAAAATGGACTAATAGAGTAAATTTATATCAGGAGAGTGGGGTGCTGCTGAAAAGATACCTGAAAATGTGAAAGTGACTTTGGAACTGGATAAAAGGCAGGGATTGGAACAGTTTGGAGGGCTCAGAAGAAGACAAGAAAATGTGGGAAAGTTTGGAACTTCCTAGAGACTAGTTGAATGGCTTTGAACCAACTGCTGATGGTGATATGGACAATGAAATCCAGGCAGAGTTGGTCTCAGATGGAGATGAGAAACTTGTTGGGAACTGGAGCAAAGGTGATTCTTGCTGTGTTTTAGCAAAGACACTGGTGGCATTTTGCCTCTGCCCTAGAGTTATGTGGAACTTTGAACTTGAGAGAGATGATTTTGGATATCTGGTGGAAGAAATTTCTAAGCACCAAAGCATCCAAGAGGTGACTTGGGTGCTGTTAAAGGCATTCAGTTTTACAAGGGAAGTAGAGAATAAAGGTTTGAAAAATTTGCAGCCTGACTATGCAATAGAAAAGAAAACCCCACTTTATGGAGAGAAATTCAAACTGGCTGCAGAAATTTGCACAAGTAATAAAGAGCCTAATGTTCATCCCCAAGACCATGGTGAAAATGTCTCTAGCCCATGTTAGAGACCTTCATGGCAGCCCCTCCCATCACCATGCCCAGAGTCCCAGGAGGAAAAAGTGGTTTCGTAGGCTGGGCCTAGGGTCCCCATGCTGTAGGGACTTGGTCCCCTGTATCCCAGCTGCTCCATCTTTGGCTTCAGAGGGTGGAATCCCCAAGCCTTGGCAGCTCCCATGTGGTATTGAGCCTGTGGGTGCACAGAAGTCAAGAATTGAGGTTTGGGAACCTACACCTAGATTTCAGAAGATATATGGAAACTCCTGGATACCCAGGCAAAAGTTTGCTGTGGGGCCCTGATGGAGATCCTCTGCTAGGGTAGTGTGGAAGGGAAATGAGGGTTTGGAGCCCCCACACAGAGTTCCTACTGGGGCACTACCTAGTGGAACTGTGAGAAGAAAGCCACCATCCTCCAGACCCCAGAATGGTAGATCCACCAACAGCTTGGACCATCCACCTGGAAGTCACACACACTCAAATGCCAGCTTGTGAAAGAGCCCAGGAGGGAGGTTATACACTGCAAAGCAACAGGGCAGAGCTGCCCAAGACCATGTGAACCCATGTCTTGCATCAAAGTGACCTGGATGTGAGACCTGGAGTCAAAGGAGATTATTTTGGGGCTTTAAAATTTGACTGCTCCACTGGATTTCAGACTTGCATGGAGCCTGTAGCCCCTTTGTTTTGGTCAATTTCTCCAATTGAATGGCTATATTTACTCAATACCTGTTACCCCATTGTATCTAGGAAGTAACTAGCTTGCTCTTGATTTTACAGGCTCATAGGTGAAAGGGACTTGCTTTGTCTGAGATGAGACTTTGGACTATGGACTTTTGGGTTAATGCTGAAATGAGTTAAGTCTTTGAGGGATTGTTGGAAGGCATAATTGGTTTTGAAATGTGAGGACTTGAGATTTGGAGGGGCACTCTGTGATTTTGCCTCAATGTGGTATGCGTTCAAAACAGTAAAAATCCTACACACTGACAAGATTCATTGCCTTTGGCCTTTCTATATGTTCTGGGTTTGGTTTGTGCCAGATCTGAAGACAAAGAGAATGTAATAAAGGTAAAAAATCTTAGGCCACCATACTCAGAGATGTAATTATGTATTTAATTTCTACCCTTTCCACTTGTTTGTGAGTTCATAAATGGAAAGATCTTGTCTATTTGGTTCACCATTATACTCTGCAATTTTGTGAGAGATTGGCAGATAGCAGGTCCTCAAGAAATAATTACTGAGTAAATACAGGAATAATTGAGACCAAAAGAATTCCAGTTTAAAAAAGGAAGTGCCATATTGAATACTACCAGTAAGTTATATAATAAATCAAACACAATTCGTGCTATTCAATGTATGCATTGATACATAACTGCATTCCACCTTTCTGGTGGAGTATTCCATTGCTTTGATAATCTTTTTATAAAAATCTAATTTTTATTATAGTTTTAGTACATATTTAAAATATTTGTCTCATTTATGTTCCTAGTAAAATGTGCATAGCTTAGTCTTTCTATTTTTTTCTTTTGGCATTTATGAAAAAAATAAGTTTTCTGACTCATTTGTGTAGTCATTTTTTGCTACATTCTTTTATCCAAATTTGTATCATATACTCCTTTGGTCTTCTAGTGACACATTATACTTTTAAATGTTGTTGTGTGGTTGAATTAGATTAAGAAACTCTAGGTATATATCCAAAGGAGTATAAATCGTTCTACTATAAGGACACATGCACACGAATGTTCATTGCAGCACAGTTTACAATAGCAAAGACCTGGAACCAACCCAAAATGCCCATCGATGATAGACTGGACAGGGAAAATGTGGCACATATACACCATGGAATATTATGCAGCCATCAAAAACGATGAATTCGTGTCCTTTGTAGGGACACGGATGAACCTGGAAACCATCATTCTCAGCAAACTGACACAAGAACACAAAATCAAACACCGCATGTTCTCACTCATAGGCGGGTGATGAACAATAAGAACACATGGAAATAGGGAGGGGAGCACTACACACAGAGGTCTGTTGGGGGGGAAATAGGGGAGGGACAGTGGGAGGTGGGGAGGTGGGGAGAGATAGCATGGGAAGAAAAGCCAGATATAGGTGAAGGGGAGGAAAGCAGCAAATCACACTGCCACGTGTGTAC
>CAUYLG010072370.1:0-60062 GCA_963573385.1 Cacajao melanocephalus | reverse complement strand
AGAAAGGCTAGCAGTTTTATTTACAGAAGCCAAGGCCAGCAGTTATTGTGAGGAGAATGGGGCAGCCGTTACAACTTATTTTAAAACACAACTTTGTCTTTTATAAAATAGTGTTGTTCAGGTTCTAACTTTAGGCCAGCTGTAGCACACCCTGACTTGATATATTGTTAGTGGGCATCAGCTCTCACGATATATTGTTGGTGGGGGTTGGTTCTGACTCGGACCCACAGGAATTCGCAGACGTTTTCAAATTACCAAGTTCAGGAATGAAAGCCTGGATGACACCATTGACCGAGTTTACAGAAACAAAAAGGGATGATGGGACTGCTAGGAGAACTGTGTGTCAGCAAGGTAGGTAACTAAGATGAAATGGACCTTTTTATAACAATAAAAGCTACTGAAACTAACTCAAGAAGAAATAGAAAATCCGAACATACCTGTAACAAGCAAAGAGACTTAATTAGTAATTTTAAATTTTCCTGCAAAGAAAAGCCCAGGCCCAGCTAGAAGTAATACCAAAATTTCACACTCTTTCAAAAAATAGAAGAACACTTCTAAGGAATACCTTCTAATTAACTGTATGAGGTCATTATTACCCGCATACCAAACGCAGGCTAAGACTGATCACAAGAAAACTACCTCAATAAATATAAATGCGGCCGGGCATGGTGGCTCACACCTGTAATCCCAGCACTTTGGGAGGCTGAGATGGGTGGATTAGCTGAGATTAGGAGTTCAAGACCAGCCTGGCCAACATGGTGGTCTTTTTTTTTTTTTTAACACCATGTTGAACTTGACCATCATGTTCAATTTTTTGTAGACAGGTCTCTATAAAAAATTGCACCACCTTGTGAGATAAGGCTCACACTGCTCAGAACGGAGGACATCAGCGCCACGATACGATTCTTTATCTTTGACTCTACATTGCTTTAGTTCACCTTCATTATGACCTACAACATATGTTACCGGTTGGAGTTCATGGTATCCTTTCAGTTGTGTGCATTATCTACTGACCAGAGGTCTTCAGACATGGCTGAGTCAAGATGTCCCCCTTGGGTTCTCTACTTGGGGGTACAGAGCAAGAATAATTTGGATTTGAGGAAAGGTAGGACTCAATCCCAGAACCAGGATTCCTTGTCCAAGATATTCAGGCTATAAAAAAATGCAATTTGCAGGCCAGGTGTGGTGGCTTATGCCTGTAATTCCAGCACTTTGAGAGGCTGAGGTGAAACCCCGTCTCTATTAAAAATACAGAATTAGCCAAGTGTGGTGGCACATGCCTGTAATCCCAGCTACTTGGGAGGCAGAGGCAGGAGAATCGCTTGAACCTGGGAGGCAGAAGTTGCAGTGAGCCAAGATCATGCCATTGCACTCCAGCCTGGGCAACAGAGTGAGACTCCATCTCAAGAAAAAAGAAAAAAAACCTTAACATTTCTTAGCAGAAAGATAAAAGAGAGACTGCTTCAAGGAAAAGGACAAGTATCAAACTGCAAAAATATTTGCAAACGTGACAAGAGGCTGATTTACTGATGCAACAAATTTTACAAAAGAAAAAAACACAGTAGTAAAACTGTCTGAATATGCATCCAGAAATAAACAAAATGGCCAATTGGCCAGCTTCACAGTGAATCTGAGAAATGTCAATTGAAACAGTGATTAAATATTATTTCATTAGATTAGCCCTCAGCATTAGAGAGACAATGAGGTGAAAGAGGTACTCTTCTTTGCTGCTGGGGGAGTATAAATTGGTTGAAACTTTTGGAGAGAAATTTGACTTTATAAATGAAAATTATTTATTAAGATACATACTTATAAGGTGGAGATTCCACGTAAGACTTCCCCCTCAGCCAGCCAGGCACAGTGGCTCATGCCTGTAATGCCAGCACTTTGGGAGGCCGAGGTGGGGAGTATCATTTGAGGTTAGGAGTTCAAGACCAACCTGGCGAACATGGTAAAACCCTGTCTCTACCAAAAATACAAAAATTAGCCAGGTGTGGTGGCACATGCCTGTAATCCCAGCTACTTGTGAGGCTGAGGCAGGAGAATTGCTTGAACCCGGGAGGCAGAAGTTGCAGTGAGCCAAGATTGCGCCTCTGCACTCCAGCCTGGGCAACAGAGCGAGACTCAGTCTCAAAAAAGAAAAAGAAAAAGGCTTCACCCTCAGACAATGGTGATCCTCATGAACAAAGCTTCACTCTGGCATTTTTCACAATAACAAAAAATGAATACAATATGGCCATCTATCACAAGGAGGCTGGAGAGATGAATATGATAGAGCTTTATAATTCAATAAGGGTTTTTAAAGAGTGACGTAGATCTACATGTGTTAGCACAGAAAGTTATCCTGCATGTCTAAGAGAAAAAGTAAGTTACAGACTATTATAGAGACAAAAGGTAACACACACACACACACACACATATATATACACACATACACAGATACACACACACAGATACACACATACACATACACAGACACACACACACACACTCTCCATATCTGGGACCCACACACAGGGCTCACACACACACAGACACACACATCCTCCACCCCATTCTTCTGCCTCCAGGATTCTGTCCCGGGCTGAGACCCAGGTCGTGGTCAGCACCAGGCATCCTCCCGAAGCGGCCGCTACAGAGGCCCAAGACAAGGCCACGGGGCCTCCTTCCTGATGGAGCCCATGGGGAGGAGGCGGGAACCGGCCTCTCCCTCCTAAGGAATCTGTCTGCCCTGTGCGTAGAGGCACCTGACATGGGGGTCACAGAGGACCCGCCTTCCCCTTTGCCCCAAACCTAGGGGTTCCCAGAAGGCAGGGACTTTCAGTGAGAAAACCAGGACTGTCCCGGGGAGGTGGGAGTGAGCCTGGAGCCCAGGCTTTTGCCGGAGCTCCGGAGTCTCGGGGCAGCGGCCTGGACTGTCTCCCCAGCTGGAGGGACACTGCCCCTGCCAATGGCTGCACTGCTCATTTCTAGCCGCCGCAGTCCGCCAAGATTCATCCCACTGCCCAGGGGCCAGGCCTCGACCCACGTCGTCTGGGGTGTCCGCAGCTGTCAGCACGTCTTGGAATGTGCCCCTGCAGGGCTCACGCTGAGCAAACCTGGCTGTGTGATGACAGCCCCGGGCTTCTGTGTGAAGATTTAATTTCACTTGTTAAATAATTTACAGCTCTGGCAGGTGGCTGAAGAAGTTTCGTTTGCAAATGCCAGTGTTTTTAGTTTATTTCCCTCAAAACTCTGAGTTAGAAAGAATAAACTTAAAAAGGGCACGTGTTCGGGTTTTCTTCTCCCTTCAGTTAGTGGTGTTTCTTCGCATAGCTGGAGGAAATGGCTTGGAGTCAGTTGCAGGAAATAAAGTGAAAATTAGACACTCACAGCCGTATTGGCAGGAATGAGATAAGGACAGACAGAGAGGAAGGCAGGAAGAAAGGAAGGCAGGTAGAAGCCTAGGTTTATATTAGATGTGTGCACACACACGTGTAACCCCCTGTACATAATGGGAATATGGAGGGGATATCGGGACCCCCTGTCGGACAGTGCACCAGTTTGAGACAACACATTTTATACTTGGAAATAAGAGAGTGCACACTGTGAGTTATATCTATGTGCTATTTTGTTTATCTGTTGTTGTTGTTTTTCCCTGTCAGCAGCAGAATATGTGATATTTTTGTCTAAACACGACTACGTCCACGTGCGGCAGGCAGGAAGGGGAAGCGTGTGTTTCTAACCTGTCTCTCCCTCTTCACTCCCTGCCCCACCTGCTGCCCCTCCCTGTCTCCCAAACCCTTCTCGGGTCTTCTTACGCAGAACGTGGTGGCCAGCAGAGGAAACGGGAAAGCAGGATTCCAGAACAGTCACTGCAACTCTTTCAGACAAACACATGTTGTCAACACCAGCTTCACTATCTTGAAGTGAATTCATAGATACCACGTACCCTCACAGACAAGTTTTGAAAATCTCTTTGGTGCCCAAACGAAAACAGAAACCAAAGGAAATCGCAGTGATCCCCGAACCTTTCCGGGGCACGCTGGCTCCCGCTTCTTCCCCGCTGTGCCCTGCCCATGCCGCCACCGTCCTGGGCCCAATCTCCACGTCACATTGCTGGCTTCTTCCTTCCCCGCCTCCTTCCCCATGACTGCTGGCTGTAGGGACCACTTGGAGGCTGATGGTTTTACAAAGACCATCGAGATGACGCACAGGACAGGGCTCTGGGCAGCGTACCCATCTCTACACATCCTCATTGTTATCTTAGAGGCCTCACGGAAATCTATTTCCCCAAGTAGCCTTGATTCATCTGAATTCCATCTGAATTCAACTCTAAAACCAAGAGTATCAAGGCCGGAAGGACCCATAAAGCCATCTCCCAGGGTAAGATGCCGTCTGAAACATCCCTGCACGGCCGCCTGCCTGAGGCCTGAATGGCTCTGGTGGAAATTGCTCAAGCCCTGCCAGGCAGCCTGTTCCATTTAATCTGCTTTGCCTGTTAGAAAGCCCTTTCTCTCTTTTTCTTTTCTTTCCTTTCTTTCTTCTTTCTTTATCTTTCTCTCTCTCTCCCTTCCTCCTTTCCTCTCTTCTCTCTCTCTTTCTTTTGTCTTTCTTTCTCTCTCTCTCTCTCTTTCTTTCTCTCTCTTTTCTTTTCTTTACTTTTCTTTCCTGCAGCCGTGAGACCGGGAAAGAGCAGAACAAGGAGCTGCATCTGTAACTGACTCTAAACTATCAATTGAGATAACTCGCCACCTTCAGACCAGCCTGAAAGTTCTTTCCTGTAATGAGTGAAAATGTGCTCCAATCAGAGTTCCGCCAAGGACCCCCAAGCAAAACTTATTTCATTTTAATTGTTTTGGAGCAGTGGATGGCAACAGTGAGATGAACTAATATCAACATGCCAGTTGGTTTCTTTAAAATGGGTTCAATGTATTCTCAACTTGGACATGACAGAATTCCAGGGATGAGGCTCATCAGTGTCTCTGAGCCCTGGTGATTTTACCGAGGACACCTGGAGGCTGATTCCGACTGAGGCTGTTATTTGGCTTCTGCGTGGGCGCGCCGTGGGAGAGGAAACCATCCCAACACGTGACTCAGGTCTGCGAGCCCATTCGTGCCTCAGACATCACTGAAAGCCAGAGTTTCCAGCCTCAGCACCACCGACATTCTGGACCAGATGATCTCCTCCCGTGGGTCATGAGACATTCAGCAGCATCCCCGGCGCCTGCCCGCCAGCTGCCAGAGCACACACTTCCTCTTCCCAGGTCACGAAGATAAAAAATGTCCCCAGGTATTGCCAATGTCCCCTGGAGGATGAAGTCAGCCCCAGGTGAGAGCCACCTGTGTGGGCTGCGTGCATGGCCTCCTTTGGTCTCGGCTTAGTGCCTTTAGTGATCCTTCTTAAAGACAACATGTGGCCGGGCGCGGTGGCTCACGCCTGTAATCCCAGCACTTTGGGAGGCTGAGGCAGGTGGATCAGGAGGTCAGGAGTTCGAGATGAGTGTGGCCAACATAGTGAAACCCTGTCTCCACTAAAAGCACAAAAAAATCAGCCAGATGTGTTGGTATTCGCCTGTAATCTCAGCTACTCAGGAGGTTGAGGCAATCGAGTGAACCCGGGAGGCAGAGGTTGTGGTGAGCTGAGATCAAGCCATTGCACTCCAGCCCGGGCGAGACTCTTTCTCAAAAAAGAGAGAGAGAGAGAGAGAGAGAGAATATGCTGCCCAGGACTTTGGCATACCCTCTTAAGGGAGAGCCAGATATTGTTACACTGAGACCATGAAATTTTTTTTCATTACATAAAAAAGCTGACCAAGGAAAAATGCTTCTTTTTCTTCCTCTCTTTCAGTTAAGATTGTCCATTGTGTTGTTGACAAGCTTAGCTCCTATTAGTCTGGCTATCAGTGAACTAGTTTCGCTACTTTTTTTTGTGATTTTTCTCAACATGAGGACACCTTTGAAGCGGTAATAACGTCATATGTTCCATTTGAAGCTTGAGGTTAGAGGACACTCAAAATCAGGTTTGATCAATAGCGTAATAATGAAGACTAAAAAGTGACTTTTGGTTTCTTAAGAAGCTGTTGGAACAATTTGTCATAAACAGGTACTCAATATAAACAAAACTTACTGGAGGAAAATAATCACTAGTGTAGGTAATACAAATTTAATTGATTTACATTTATTATTAAAAAAAAGAATGGATAATTTGTCGGAGTTAAATATTTATAGCTCCAATTTTAAAAATTGATCTCTATGCTTTGTACTCATAAACCAAACAGGTATACTTAGTGTTGTTTCAAATTATGCCAGAAAAACAGCTGCATGTGAGCTAGTACAATAGGTAATGGAGAAGGTTTTGTGTTTTCCTAATTTTATTGTTGTTTTAAATTTTAAACTTCATTTGTACCTATGTGTTTTATTTCCAGTTTATTTAAAAATCGCTTACTGTAAATTTAATTTATGAGTGTTAAGTAGAGAGTTTAATTGTGTAAACTTGGAGCTGCGGCTTTTCCACATGGAGAGATAAGGTGGTGAATAGCATCTGCAGTTAAAGTGTGTCCCACGTGCTGGGGCATTTCCCACTGTCACCTCACTTTTTACCAGAAGGAAGCAGACACTCAAGAAAAGTTAAGTAATTTGCCCTCAAAACCCATCGAGAACATGTGCAACAAAACCAAGTGACGAACTATTTCTTCAAGCCCCAAAATGCCAGCAGGTGGGAACAGTCATCAACAATTAACAAGTTCTCCCAGTATTGGCGTCTGTGTCCGAAACCAGGGTCATCTCTCGGCCTCGGGAGCAGACGAGGCCTCAGGCAGCCCATGGGACAGAAGGCCCCGGCCGGGATGGCGGCTGCAGATTCCAGTCTACTAAGAGACTGCAATTTGGCCCTGGGTGAACTCTGGAGGGTCAAGGCTGGCTGGACCTCAAAAACAGTTGAAAGTTTCCTTCCCGAGCAGAGCTCCGTTCTGGGGGAGAAGTGCTGAGATCGGAAGCAAATCAGCAGGAGAGAGACACGAAGAACAGAGGAAAATCGAAGCCCAGGCGGCAGTGATGGAGAACAGAGGAGGCTCATCGCAGAAAGTGCGACGCCATCTTTTTATTCACTTTGTAAAGGCAGCAGAAGTAACAGAAGATGGACGTCTCTGCCAGCAAGTTAGACAGCTTAGATCAAATGAGCCAGTTCCTAGAAACACAGAAACTGCCAAAAGAGACTCAAGAAGAAATGGAAAATCAAGTAGACTTACAAGTGGAGGTTTAATTAGTAATTAAAACATTTTCTGCAAAGAAAAGCCCAGGGCCACATAGCTTAACTGGTAAATTCTACCAAACATTTGAAGAAGAAATAATACCAAACCTTCATAAATCCTTTCAAAAAGAAAGAAAATTAGAAGAGGAAGAAACACATTCTAACTTATCCAATGAGGTCAGTATCATCCTGATGCCAAAGCCAGACTGACTTGTGATCAATGGAAAAGAAAACTACAGGCCGATATCCTCAATGAGTATCAGTGCAAAATCCTCCACAAAACACCGGCAAACCAAATCCAGCAACATAGAAAAAAGATTCTACAACACGACCGAGTGGAATTTATCTCAAGAATACAAGGGCAGTTCAATACGCAAAAATCAATGTCACACAACACTTCCAAAGAGTACAGGAAAGAACCACGTGGTCATCTCAATAGGCACTGAAAAAGCATTTGAGAAAATCCAGCATAAAATCAGAATAAAAGTGCCTAACAAACTGAGGATAGAAGAGAACTTCCTCAGCCTGGCAAGGGGCATCTATGTACAAAAAAGCCACAGTCACCGACGAGAATCCTAATGCTTTCCCTGCAGCTCAGGAGCACGAGGGGGAGGTCTGCCCTCCCGTTTCTATTTAATGTTGTAATGGAGGCTCCAGATAGCACAGAATAAGAAGAGAATGAAAGACAGAAAGAAAGACAAGGTCTCCATGCTGGGAATGAAGAAGTGAAATGATCTCTGAAATTTCATGAGAACAGTGCGGATTGCAACAGGGTGGGTGCGTTGTAAGTAGAGCAGGGTTGGCCAGGAGCTGGTAATGATGGATGCACATTTACTCGAATTTTTTATATGCTTAAAATTTTACACAACTTTTGGCCAGGTGCAGTGGCTCACACCTGTAATCCTAGCACTTTGGGAGGCCAAGGTGGGCAGATCACTTGAGGACAGGAGTTCGAGACCATCCTGGCCAACATGGCAAAAATCCCATCTCTATTAAAAATACAAAAATCAGCTGGGTGTGGTGGTGCACACCTGTAATCCCGGCTACTGGGGAGGCAGAGGCAGGAGAATCGCTTGAACCCATGAGGCAGAGGTTGCAGTGAGCCAAGATCGCACTACTGCACTCCAGCCTCGGCGACCAAGTGAGACTGTCTCAAGAAACAAAAACAAAAACAAAATTTTTTGTAACTTTTAATTAATATTGGAAGATGTTTTTAAAGGAATAATAAACATTCTCAGAAAATTCAGAGATTTCTGAATCAAAAGGGAACTAAGCCTCTTTTTCCTTGTTCCATTTGAGGCAGGTTAGCCAGTTCCTGATTGGGATCCAAAAGCTATTGGTTAATTTTACACAAATCAGAATCCATTAACTTTTCCCTGAATCCAAGTCTATCACAAAATGTCTAGTGAAATAGTTACTGATTCCATTTTATTAACAGGAAAAACGTGACAGTGTGCTGTCTAAGTACGTAGAGACATAAGTTGTTTCCACTGTTTTCCCTGTCATTCTTCCTTACGAGACATAAATAATTCACAAATCCATTCCCTCTCCTCTTCCCCTAATTAACCTGTAATTAACCTAATGAATTCTTTAAGAACTCGGTTCCGATGTCACTCTCCTGGGGGCTGGCCTCCCCGTGCTGCCCGGCTGGGTTGCAAGCCTCTGCCACACGTAGGAGGCTCCGGCCCTTTTCCCGAGTGTCTACCTCTGGGGTTGCCGCATGCTCCTCGGTAAGATCAGGTGGTTGTGGTGGGTCTCCCTCACCGCCCTGCGTCTCTCCTTATTTGGCCAAGGGCTGTGCCTGGCACACACAGGACAGAGGATGAGCCTGGCGGAGCTGAGTGAGAAGATGTGAGAAGGGACGGATGAAGAGACAAACGAACTCATGCTGTCACTCCCCAATGCCTTGACCGTCATTATTGTACAGCATACAGTACATAAAAAATAAATTTCCATGTTTTTCAGGATCAGTACCTTCAGAAAGTACATCAAACTTGGCCGTTTAAACTTATTTATTTGGTTTTTGATCCCTCCGTTTTTCATCTTTTAATATTTCTGTATACCCAATTGGATTCTTCCCTTTGATCATTTCATATTTTTATCAAAGTAAAATTCTAGGCTGGGCACAGTGGCTCACACCTGTAATCCCAGTACTTCGGGAGACTGAGTCGGGTGGATCACCTGAGGTGAGGAGTCTGAGACGAGCCTGGCCAGCATGGCAAAACTCCATCTCTGCTAAAAATACAAAAATTAGCCAGGCATGGTGGCGGGCGCCTGTCATCCCAGCTGCTCAGGAGGCTGAGGCAGGAGAATCGCTTGAACCCACGAGGCAGAGGTTGCAGTGAGCCGAGATTGCACCACTGCACTCCAGCCTGGGTGACAGAAACTGTCTTTAAAAAAAAAAAAAAAAAGTAAAATTCTACTTGGCCAGAACCATCATTAGGTTTTTTTTTAATGTCATGGTTTAATTAATTCATTTAATTGGCCCCTTCCAAAAGGAAACTTATGAAGACATTTAATTGAACCTTAAAGAAAACCCTCACTTGTTGCATTTATTTTGTTAAATTGGTTTGAACTGAAGAAATCATCATTGAAGTTTTACTTTACTTACAGAATGTCAGTAAATTTACCAGGAAAAACACTTGTACTGCCATTATGCAAGTGAGCCCCAGAAGATGAGGCTGCTTCATAATTAATGCCTCCAGCCCTTAACATACGCAGCCATCTGTGCTCTCCTCTGCACAGTCTGCTGGCTTGTTAATAGTGCATTCACGTTTGTCTGTAGCCCACATGAGTCGGATGACAGAAGAGATCAGAAAACACGGTCCATTTCACACAGTCTAAGTTGCTGGTTGGGTGTGGATAACAGGTCAGTTTATCATTAATTTTAGTTTCAGGTGACAGTGACATGATTCAAAATAATGTGACTAAACTAGGAGAAGAACATGTAATCCACTCTTATACAGACAGTGCAGAGGCCGGCAGCCCGGCTGCAAGTCCTGAGGGGCCCAGCCTCCTTCCAGCCCACGCTGCTCTGAGGACAGCAGCACCCCGTCCAGCTCCCAGTGACAAGAGAGCGGACAGGGCCACCCGGGCTCCTGCCTGGGCCCCCTCGTTCTACCCCGGCCCCTGCTGCATTTCCTGGGGAACTCGCTCTCCATCCAGGCTGCCTGTCAGAGAAGGCCCTGGTGCTGTCATTGCCGAGTTTTGTTTGTTTGTTTTTGAGATGGAGTCTCACTCTGTCGTCCAGTCTGGAGTGCAGTGGCACAATCTCGGCTCACTGCAACCTCTGCCTCTTGGGTTCAAGTGATTCTCCTGCCTCAGCGTCCCAAGTAGCTGAGACTACACGCACGTGACGCCACGCCCAGCTAATTTTGTATTTTTAGTAGAGACGGATTTTCACCATGTTGGCCAGGCTGGTCTCCAACTCCCGACCTCAGGTGATCCACCCACCTCAGCCTCCCAAAGTGCTGGGGTTACAGGTGTGAGCCACCGTGTCAGGCCCATTGCCAGGTTTTAAATCCTGGCTTTTTACCTGCCTGCATCTCAATTCCTTTCTCCTACCTTCTCTAAGATGCTTCCTGCTCCGCACTTTTCAGGGCACATGGAAAGTTCGGTGTGGGATCAAACCCCAGCTTAAAGCACCCTCCGTGGCATGATGTGAATGTCTGGCTGGTCATAAGGGACTACGCTCAGCGCAGTGTGACATTCTGCCGTCCGCCTGATTCATGGTGGACCAGCCCCTCTCTTGCCTCTCACAGACGATCTGGTTCGAGTTCACTGGGGCTGTGGTGTGTCCCAAACTGAACCTGCATCAGGATCTCTCAAAGTAACCTTCATTTCCCACCAAGTTCTGGTCTGTTTGATTCTGCTTCATCCCTTCCTACCCCATTTTATTCTTTAGCAATATCAGCCAACCTTCTGGTTTTCCAAATACCTAGTTCACCACTGTCCTCCTCTATCACGCTAAGATCACATTTAATCGTTTGCAGTCCTTTAATTTCCATGTTCTGCTCTGGTGGCGAGCGTGACACTTAGAGCCAGTCTGCAGTCGGCATACCCTGGGCCTCTGATGGGCCATCGTAGCTGGCATCCATCCCAGGGCTTTTCTGGTTGTTAAATATTTTGACCATCTCTCCAGCTATATTAACTGGCAATCTGTTGCTCCTGAATGTAGTATGTGTTCTTTTTTTTTTTTTTTTTTAGATGTAGTCTTGCTCTTGTCACCCAGGCTGGAGTGCAATGGCACAATCTTGGCTCACTGCGGCCTCCACCTCCTGGGTTCAAGTGACTCTCCTGCCTCAGCCTCCCGAGTAGCTGGGACTATAGGCACCTGCCTAATTTTTGTATTTTAGTAGAGATGGGGTTTTCTCCATGTTGGCCAGGCTGGTCTTGAACTCCTGACCTCAGGTAATCCCCCCATCTCAGCCTCCCAAAGTGCTGGGATTACAGGCATGAGCCATGGTGCCCAGCCAAGTCATGCTATCTTTAGAGTCAGAGGAAATTAACTAGAAGGATACAGGGGCTCACAGAATCGAAGGAGGCCAGAAAGCCAGGATTAGAAATGGCTCAGAAAACCACCCAGAGAGGCGGAGGAGCCGGGCCACAGCAAGTCCGGCTGGCTCTGAGCCGCAAACACTCCCTTTGCCTTTGGGTCCCTGGTCCAGGAATAACAGCCATGCACTGTGGTCTAACAACATGCACTGGCTGTCCCGGGGGACAGAATGAGGAGTCTCTCTCCTCACATTCCTGATAGTCAAAGACCGTCCCATGCCCGTTCCACACCAAATGGTCCCCTCCCATCTCTGGTGCTGAAGAGGGGGTGCAGTGAGGGGCCAATGGCTGTTGGAACCATCCTCCATCCAAGGCCATGCACAGCTGTACCTCCCGGAGGGAGAGCAGGGCTGTAGAGGCAGGCATGGGTGGGTGCCTGCTGGGAAAGCTGCAAGCCCAGAAACCATCCCCCGCCCCCCAGCAGGCCCCACAAGAGGAGAAGCCTGCACGCCACCTCCACAGGCAGAAGGAACGTGCTGCACAGTTGACGTGTCGGGGAGCAGCTGGGGTCAACAAGGAGGGCATGGTAAATGCCAAGACACCTACCCCAACACCCCGCAGCCTGGGGGCTCACATTTGCAATGGGGGTGACTGTCAGGGTGACTGGTTTGCTTTGCAAAAAACGGTGGTGACGTGAACAACCCTCCACTGAAGGAATTCAAAAAAGCAGTGCCAGAGGCCATCATAGCATCAAATAATTGCAGTTTAGCAGAGGGAGTGCTAGAAGAAGGCCTTACCCTGTGCCACAGGATACCTGTGTTAGTCTCGCTCCCTCCCTCCCTCCTTTCCTCCCTCCCTCCTTCTTTCTTCTTTCCTCCTTTCTTTCTCTTTCTTTGTCTCTTTCTCTTTCCTTCTTTTCTCTTTCTTTTCTTCTTTCTTTCTTCCTTCCTTTCTTCCTTTCTTCTTTATTTCTTTCTTTCCTTCCTTCCTCCTCTCTTTCTCTCTTTCTTTCTGATGGAGTCTTGCTCTGTCACCTAGGCAGGAATGCAGTGGCACCTCCATCTCCCAGGTTCGAGAGATTCCCCTGTCTCAGCCTCTTGAGTAGCTGGGATTACAGGCACACACTACCACACCCGCCTTTTGTGTGTATATATATATATATATTCTGTATTTTTCGTAGAGACTGGTTTTCGCCATGTTGCCCAGGCTGATCTCAAACTCCTGAGCTCAGGTGATCCACCTGCCTTGGCCTCCCTACGTGCTGGGATGACAGGTGTGAACCACTGCTCCTGGCCTCTGTAGTAGTTTCTTTTTGCTGCATAGCAAATGATCCCAGGCTGAGGTGCTTAGAACCACACACATTTCTCTCTCTTCGTTTCCATGGGTCAAGAGTCTGGGTGTTATCCACTGGCTCCTCTGATCAGGGCCTCATGAGGCTGAAGTCAAGGTGCTGCTGGGGTCGGGAGCTCACCTGAAGGTCAAGGTCAAGGTGGCCCTCCAAGCTCACTGGCCAGTGGCAGCATCCAGTTCCTTGTGCTCGTGGGACTGAGGCCCCTGCTTCCCGCTGCTGCCCCCTGGGAGCTGCTCTCAGCTGCTGGGGGCCCCTCTGCTCCCTCTCATGCGGCCCCTCCCCCAGAGCATGTGCTCCCTCACGGCCAGCAGGAGCATGTCTCTCAGCCTTGAATCTCTCTAACTTCCCCTATCTTTTATCCAGGTCCACCCAAGATAACCTTCCCTTTGACTAGCTCAAAGTTGACTGATGAGGGATCTTGATTCCACTGCAGAATTCCTTCATCTTTACAAGAGAATGCAACGTGGTCAGAGGGAGAGACATCAGGCTCTGCTCCCACTGAGGAGAGAGGACTGCCCAGATCCACCCAGCATACAATTGCAACCTGGTGAGCCCTCTCAGAACTCCGCCTCCCGCAATCCCAGAGAGAGAAGCAGCTCAGGAACAAGGCAAGCACTGTAGCGTGGAGTCTACGGGGTGGGTGAGATTTGCCCAGCACGGGAGGAAGGTGTGCTGGGGATGCAACAGCAATGCCGAGAAAGGAAGGAAATCTGGTGAATACGTAGAGGCTGGCCAGATGACCAGAGACTGTAAGAACCAGATGGAGAAGTTCGCATTTCATGCTAAAAAAAAGCAACCAAATCTAGTTAAAATACCCTAATTTGGGTCATAGGATCATATTCTTTACAGTGAAGCTTACGAAAGTAAAATTATCTTATAATTGTATTATAACAAACAACAGAGTTTAAAAATGGTCCCTTAAAAATGAGCCTTAAAAATGAGCCTTAAAAATAAGCAGCCACTTAATCCTCATTTGGTCCCAAAAGCCACAAAGCTATCGACATTTTCTTTATGCTGAGGAAGTCTTGGTGGTATTGATTCTCATACAGCAGAGATCAGGAGGAACATCTTGTACCTCCTCTTCCCCACCTGCCTCTGAAGCAAACGCTGATCTGATGTCATTGTCATGAGGCCTGCTTGCCCTCAGCAGCTTCCTAGTGTGCCCTGGGTGTGGCCGTCCAGTGCCAATAAATGGAAGAAAATGGGAAGACAGGGAGGAAAGGAAGCGGGGAGGGAGGCAGAGAAAGGCAGCTTAAGGGAAAATGGGACATCTGGTCACGCGAGAGTTCACGGAGTGGGAAGAGGTTCTAATCCCTGCCCGCCGCGGACCCACGGCTCACAGTCACACTGGGGTTCACGGACTGGGAAGAGGTCCCGAGCCCTGCCCGCCACGGACCCACGGCTCACATGGCCTCACCAGCATTGCATCTGTCACAGTTCCAAGTCCTCAGGGATAACATCACAAAGTTATTTTTTTTTCTTTTTCCATTGTAATTTATATGGAATTCTGAACAATAGAAAATTAGAGCCCAAACAGGTGACAAAGAAGTTCATTAAGCGCCTTGTGAACCTGAGAGCACATCCAGAATATCCCCTCGCCCTTAAATCTGTGAAAGACATGACCTCTGGCCCATCTCCCGCGGACACTCACACACCCCGTCACATGATGTGATGTACTCACCGTGACCGCAGGCCTGTACCCGCGCTTCCTAGCACTTTACCCTCCTGTTCTGCAGATGCTCCCCTTGAAGAGCTGGAAAAATTGGTGTTCAGGAAAGCCTTTGAAGATGGAAATGAATGCAAATGCAGTTATTGTTATTAATGATATTTCAAACTTGGCACACAGAACTTGATGACATTTTAATTAAGTTTCTGATTTTATTGGTCGGGGGCAAAAAACTTTTTATTTTTATTTTCAAAGCCTAAAGGCATGTCAGGTTCACAGACAGCAGCAGGGTTTGCTCGGGGTGTGGGGTTCTGCCTGGTGACCTTTGCTCAAAAGCTCATTTCTTACGGCTTCTGAAAGTAGATTGAAGAAAGTGCTCCCCACCGTAGACTTTCTGGATGCAGAGACTCTTCAGGTATCTGCTTTTCATATGAGATGTCACACTAACCCAAGCGCTATAATTTTACTATATCCTACTAAGCTCGTCCAGAGATTGATCATTTCTATCCAAAACTGGCAAGCCTCCCTTCATTTATATTTCAGATTTAAGAATAGGAGAAAATTTGTAGAAAATGGTTTATAGTAAAAACATACTGGTTTAAACTTAGCCTACTTGCTATTTGAAACAAGTTCTTTTAGTTAAAGTGAGATTCCTTATGTAAAAAATCATTTTAAGAAATTTCCATACTGCATTTTGCCTTTTTAAAGTTGTGTATTTAGTAATATGCAAAAATTCTAGTCCTTCTGAAGACTCCCTTATAACATCTCTCTCACACACACTTGTATTCATACTCCCAATGCAAAGGTTCATGGGGATACTTGGTTATCTAATTTTGTTGTCAATGTGATTCATAGGTTTTTGGTTTTGCTATCTAGTTGCTCTGTTTTAATACTGGGATTTAGAAAGATTAAACACTATGCCACCACCACCTTCCACTTTCAGCATTTTAAAGACAAATATTTCCTACTTGTGCCTAACATACCCAGACAAATTATCCATCACTATAAGGTCAGAAAAATATTTTTGACTACTGACATTTCATGCACCCTTTCCCAGGAAGCTGCTAGAGAATACATTCTACTAAATTAAACAAATCAATCCACGAAGAAGACATCGTGGGATGCAGAAAATAAGGGCTTCTGAGAGAGGTGGAGGGAGTTCCTGACACCTGTGAAGGGAAGCCCAAGCACAGAAGCACCCAGCAAGTTTAGAAAGTCACCAGCAGATTGGGGCAGGATGCCAAAGGGTGACAGGAGGGATGTCTCAGAACAAAAATAGAATGGTACTGATAAGTATGAATGTGTAGTTGTGAACTAGAAGGAAATACACAGAAAGCTGAGAAAATACAGCTGGGCGTGGTGGCTCATGCCTGTAATCCCAGCACTTTGGGAGGTCGAGGCGGGAAGATCATTTGAAGTTAGTTTGAGACCAGCCTGGCCAACATGGTGAAACCCCGTCTCTACTAAAAATACAAAATTTAGCCAGGCATGGTGGTGGGCACCTATAATCCCAGGTACTCGGGAGGCCGAGGCAGGAGAATCGCTTTCAGCTGGGAGGCGGAGGTTGCAGTGAGCCGAGGTCATGCCACTATACTCCAGCCTGGACAACAGAACAAGACTCTGTCTCAAAAACAAAACAAAACAAAAAAGAAAGTTAAGACAATGAAAGATGGAGGCGATGATTATCTTCAAGGAAAAAGGTGGTATAAGAAAGAAGATGCAGTGGTGAAAATGCAGGAACACAAGGCGGCCTATAGCACTCACACCGACATGCAGCTACGATCATGTAATCTTGTTAATATCATGGAGACCCGTGTAGCCTCAGCGGGGACACATACAGTAGAGAGAGGCAGGGGTAGAAGCACGAATGAGCTAAATATTTATATTCATGTAACTGGTGCTGTTGAAATTTTAAAAATTATGCTATAAGCACATGATTTAGAAATTCAGACACAATAAAGACAGACGAGGAGCAAAGAGCTGCGAGTGGTCGTCTCTGCAGGGGTGTCCAGGGTGGGTGATGACAAGGACATCAGGTTATTACTACTGGCCAGGTTGTGCCATTTTCTTTTAAAACTATGCAAATGCAGCCAGGCGCGGTGGCTCACGCCTGTCATCCCAGCACTTTGGGAGGCCGAGGCAGGCGGATCACCTGAGGTCAGGAGTTTGAGACCACCCTGACAACATGGCAAAACCCTGTTTCTACTAAAAATACAAAAATTAGCCAGGCATGGTGAGAGGCACCTGTAATCCCAGCTACTCGGGAGGCTGAGGCAGGAGAGTCACTTGAACCCGGGAGGTGGAGGTTGCAGTAAACTGAGATTGCGCCACTACATTCCAGCCTGAGACTCCACCTAAAAACAGCAACAACAACAAACAAACAAACAAACAAAACTATGCAAATGCATTTCTTTGGCTAAAATTAAAGTTTTTAGCAAGTTTCATTGTAATACAGAAAATAAACTCTTGGTGCAGCCCTGTAGGATTACACAGAAGAAAATCGACCGTTCAATGCCTTTCTTCTTCATTCCCAATCAGAAGCTTGTCTCTGAGCCATCCAAATGTTACCCACTAAGAAGACAGAGCCTCCTGCAGCAGTCTCGAGTGGCCTGAGAGCAGAACCAAGGTTTGAGGCCCATCTCCAGGTGGTCCTGAATATCCATGTATCCGGGGCCTGGTTAGAATGAACCCTCCAGAGGTGTTCTGGGTTGCTCAATGCAGAGACTCTTACCCAGGTGTCAGCCTCTGAAAGAGACACGTGCCTAGGCTTCCTCCCTGAAGATCGACCTGGCAGGTCTGGAGGGAGGCCCCCGTGATGAACCCTGTGATAAGCCGCTGATCGGAGCTCGTGCTGCTTCATGGGACCAGCCACAAGGTCGACTGACCTATAAAGGTCACAGGAGTGCCTCAGGGAGACAGTAGCAAGGTGGGGGCTGGGGACGGCTCAGTGCTGCAGCTGCAGTTTGAAAACTGCATGGTGCCTCAGCGGGGGTGTGAGCTATCAGGAACCTGCCACCGGACTCAGCCAACAGGAGAACACAAGTTCTGTGCATCCGATGGAGGGGACTGAGCAGAAAGGAAAAGCCCTCCCTGACCAGGCTGTTCATTGGGCAGCCTGCCGGCCACCTTATAAAGATTCTGCCATTCAGCTAGGGTCTCTCTGCTCCCAGATACTAACCACGCCCACTGGACCATCTTCCCTCCAGCTGGGGAAACGCGCCACAGAGCCCTTTACCTTCTGGAGCCTTGGCCCGTCTCACTCTTCTCTTCGCCCTGGGCCAGGCCCATCACTCCTGTTTCATGTTTAAAGGCAGTGAGGTGGGTGCCCAGCTCCCCTCTCCCACAGGCTGCCGGTGTCTCAGGTGGGACCAAGCCCAAGCCTGTTTGTTCTGGGTCCCTACGCTTCTCAACCCAACCCTGCCTCTCAACACCACCCACTGGACGGTGGGCCCGGGCAGTGCTTCATAAAAGGTGAGTGCCTAGGCACGTGGAGGGGGAGGCTGCTCTCTGGGGCCTGCTCAAACCTCTCTCCGTTTTTCCCAGACTGACGCTGCGTCTCTGCCTGGCTGCCACAGCTCCGGCAGCTGGACAGTCACAAACCCACATGTGGAGGAACAGCAGAGGTGGGCGGCGCCCTCCTCTCCTCCTGCATCTGCCCTGCTCACTGCAGCCAAGGGTAGGTGGGCCGGGGTCACAGGAGAGGTGCCCTGGAGACAAGACAGTGCTTGTGGCATCAGGAGTCATGGGGTGGTGGGGAATTCAGGGCCCTGGGACCCAGGCTAGGAGGCACCGCCATCCTGCTTTCCACATCCAATGCAGGCAGCAGGGCAGGGGAGAGAGTCCCGCCCTGGACCTGGAGGAAGAGGTGGACCTGGGCAGGGTCTTCCCTGGACAAGACAGGGAAAGCCAGGGAGACCCAGCAGGACGGGTGAAAGTGCACTTGGAGAAGGCAGCCCCTCATGCCTGGCCTCAGGCAAAGTCCTTCTCTGTGGATCCAAGAAGTAGGTACCACGATTGTGCCCAGCTTACAGACAGGCAAGCAGGGGCCTCGGCAGGCTGAGGCATTGCTGCAGGACGCACCAGGCCCTTCCCTGACTACAGAGCACATGTTCTCACTTCCCTCCTGCTCCATCTTAGCAAGGTAGGCCTTAGGGGGAAGTAGGGGAGTGAGGGAAAAGCAGAGTCCCTGTCAGGGAAGCAGGTGTGCCCAGAGACCAACGATACCCACTGTGGGTCCCAGCTGTCCTGACGTGCGTCAGCCCAGTGGACCACAGGGGCTGGGCTGGGAACGGCCATGATTAGGAAATAGGTGATGCAGCCATGAGCCTATGGTGGCCTCTGGATCCAGCTGGCCGCGGGTGATTCCTGAAGCCTGTGCTGGCCTCGGGATCCAGCTGGCCGCGGGCGATTCCTCAAGACTGTGCTGGCCTCAGGATCCAGCTGGCCGCGAGTGATTCCTGAAGCCTGTGGTGGCCTCGGGATCCAGCTGGCCGGGGGCGATTCCTCAAGCCTGTGGTGGCCTTGGGATCCATCTGGCCACGGGTGATTCCTGCCTTCACTGTCTTCAAGTGATGGGATTTTGGACTTAGGTTTCCTCATCAGAAAAATGGAGCAGTGGAGCCCACCACTCATGTCGCCGTCTGTTTACAGAAGTGCACAGAAGTGGGCGTGAGATTTCCAGAACATGGCCTGGTCTCCAGCACCAAGTTCTCCAAGCTGAAGCATGCACTGGTGCAACCTGTATCACGACTGTCAATGTGCTAAGGCTGTGAGCTGTTAACACAACTATGGGCTATCAGAGTTTCTCTTCACCTGTGTTACTAATGCAGAAACTGGTCTTGTCGATGTTGTTTGGTTTTTATTGTTTTGAGACAGGGTCTTGCTCCGTGGCCCAGGCTGAAGTGCGGTGGCACCATCACAGCTCACTGCAACCTCAGACTTCCAGCTCAGGTGATCGTCCCACCTCAGCCTGCGGAGCAGCTGGGACCACAAGTGCGAGCCACCACACTCGGCTAATTTTTTTATTTTTTTACAGAGACCAGGTCTTCCTATGTTGCCCAGGCTGGTTTTGAATTCTTGGGCTCAAGTGATCTGCCTGGCTTGGCCTTGCGAAGAGCTGGGATTACAGATGTGAGCTACCATGCCCGGCTGGTTCTGTCATTGCTGTTGTTGTTTTCAAGACCGAGTCTGCTCTGTTGGCCAGGCTGCAGCGTGGTGGGGTGATCTCGGCTCACTGCAACTTCTGCCTCTCAGGTTCAAGCGATTCTCATGCCTCGGACCCATGAATAGCTCAGACTACAAGCACACACTGCCACACCCAGCTAATGTATATATATAGTGTATATATGTATGTATATATTCACATACATATGTTTGTATTTTTAGTAGAGACGGAGTTTCACTATGCTGATCAGGCTGGTCTTGAACTCCTGACTGCTTTTGTTTTTTAAGTGCTTTCTTCATGAGCGCTGTCTTCTGAAATGGAATTCAGAATAATTGAACATGAACATAAAAAGTTATCTCTGGTTCTGGAAACACTATTTCTGTTTTTTTCTTAATTTGGTAAAGTATACATAACACTGAATTGACCATTTTAACCATTTTAAGTGCACAGTTCAGCGGCATGCAGTATTACACATTCACACTGTCGTACGGGCACCGGCAGCCATCATTCCAGGACTTTTACAGCATCCCAGGCTGAAACTGTGACCATTAAATACTCACTGTCCAATTCCCCTTCCCCAGCCCCCATCAAGCCCCATTCTAAGATACTTTCTGTCTCTATGGATTCTACCTCTCCGGGGGCCTCATGTCAGCAGAATCTTACAATATTTATCCCTTGAGTCTGACTTCGCTTAGCAGCATATATTCAAAACCATTCAATTTTTTACATACTTTTCTGGCTTTTTGAGTAGACTGAGGTAATTTCCAGTTACCTAAGAATATTTAAATATTCTTATAAGTTACAATAGATATTTTCAGGGAAACCATTTTATCTTTCTGTTTTAAAAAGCAAAGGGGTGGCCAGGCACAGTGGCTCACGCATGTAATCCCAGCACTTTGGGAGGCCAAGGCAGACAGATCATGAGGTCAGGAGTTCAAGACCAGCCTGGACAACATGGTGAACCCCATCTCTGTTAAAAATACAAAAATTAGCCAGGTGTGGTGGCACACGCCTATAATTCCAGCTACTCGGGAGGCTGAGGCAGGAGAACTGCTTGAACCTGGGAGGCGGAGGTTGCAGTGAGCCAAGAATGCGCCACTGCACTCCAGCCTGGGCAACAGAGCGAGACTCCATCTCAAAAAAAAAAAAAAAACAAACAAACAAAAAAGCAAAGGGGTGAGAGTTTTCAGTTTTCTAGAAAGTAAATAGTTTAGTTTTATCTTTAAAAGTAAAAAGTTTGGTTTTCATAAATTGAACATTTATTAAAGTGATGTTATATAATATCCAAATGACTTGCTTGAGCGAAGGTGCAAATTACTTTGAATAATGTTAAATTTCTAATAATCATCCACCTCTTATTTCAGATACCCTATCATCCTTACTTTGTTGGAAAGGAGCTATAATGATAGTCTATATTAAAGTTACTGTTCAGACAAATGATTCCAACAAATTGCTTTCATTACTTTATTGGTAATTTTAAGCACCACAGAACTTAGTTGTTGTTTTTCTGGAAGAAAACTGGAATTAAAATCATTGATCCTTTAGAGAAATATAAAAGGAGAAAGGAGTGTACAAAATGAATAAGAAAATAATTCTTAGCATACTTTCCTTTCCTGTATTCTCACTGAGCAATAAAAAGTAAATGGGACATTGAGAAACAAAATTAATCCTGATTAGGCTCGCTTTGGGACAGGCAGCCTCGTTGCATGATTATCCATTGTTAGGTGTGAAACGGAGCCAATGATTGCTCATTGTCAAAGAGAAAAGACCTGGGGGCCACGGCTCACCCAGTCTTGCTCCTGACCTGCATCTGAGCACCTGAAGGAAAAAACTTTAAGAAGAAAAAGACTTGAAGTGGCAGCGGAGACAAAAGTCTCAAAGGTGCAGAATTTAAGAACCCACAGTGTCTCAGGACAGGTGTGAAAGCAACAACAGGTGTGAGATTCCCTGACAACTAAACCCAGGCATGCCCAGGAATCCCAGGATGTGGTAAAAAAGTTTTCACGGCGGAGCTCACATCAGCAGTGTCTAGAAGATTAAATCTTGTTATTCTTTGAGATTGGCACTCATGCTATCCACATATTTTTATTAAGAACTACAATGAAATTTAACTTATTCCATTTTTGATACCAGTGTAATGACCAAATTAAACTAGATTTTCAAAAATAATCAGAGGCCCTGCCCCGCAAACTCCCCACAAGGCACGGGGAGATGTGGGGGCAGTAGTGACTCCATCTTGGGTGCTGACCCACCATGCTGACTTCGGACAGGCCCCAGTTCCCTGAGTGCTCCCAATTCCTACTACATCATTTCCTGTCCCTGGTGTTCGAACAAGTCAGCCTTGATGTTATCACACAAATTATGGGCCATGACACATACAGCACTCCTGCCTGTTCTGAAGGGCTGCCTTTGTCTTCCAAAGAGCACTTACATCTCTTCCCTACGGCACAGGAGTCCTGGGTCTGGGGTGACAGGTGCAGAGATCTGCCTGTCCAGCAGCCACCTAAGACCATGCTTCTGTCTGTAAGTTCCCCGATAAAACACCCTTCACTGACAGACTTGATTGTTCTGGCTTATTTTTTGGTTTCTTGGCTCCTTCAGCACTGGGGGGCCTCGTTGCCTGGGTGGCCCTTTCTCAGAACAGGAGACTGTATTCTACGTCATGTTCCAGGAGAAATGGCCTGGTAGGGCATGACATTTGATCTCAGGGAGCGTCTGAGCAGGACATTACTCTCCGCAGTTCTCCCTCACAGTGATGGGAGTCACGTGGGATGGATGGATTTGCATGGGACGCTTTTCACTCTGTGAGTGCTCACCCTTTACGCCCTTCCTTTATTCTGTTATGTTAACACTCACAGCAGTTTATGTATAACTAATTCTTTCAGCATCTGTTGGGCACCATGCTATGCCTGAAGAAAGGGTTGATAATTGATCATCCTCAACAGGTTCAGGTTCAGGCGGGAGACAGACGTTGAGATGAACAAGTCTCAAACCTGCGACACTGGGGAGCTTTGCAAATGCTTCAATCCCACGCCAAACCAACTGAGTCAGAATGTCCGGGAGAAACCCTGGCTAGGGAACTGTTATTTTATTAGTATTATTATTTGAGACAGTCTCACTCTGTCACCCAGGCTGCAGTGCAGTGGCATGATCAGAACTCACTTCGGCCTCAACCTCCCGGGCTCAAGCAATCCTCCTACCTCAGCTTCCTGAGCAGCTGGGACTACAGGTATGCACCACCATGCCCAGCTCATTTTATTTTTGTGTGATTTTTTTTTTTTTAAGAGATGGGGTCTTGCTATGTTGCCTAATTGTCCCATCTTGGTGTCTCAAAGTGCTGGAAGTACAGGTGTGAGCCACCATGCCCAGCCTGGGGAAGTGCTATTTGTTAAAAGTAATTCCCAAAGTGAGTTTAATCTATAACCAGGGTTTAGAAATACTGCTGTGGAAAAATAACTAAGCTTCACTAAGTGGCACTCTCAGGAATGCTAAGGTGGGGAGTGATTAATAACTGAGCCGGAACCCAGGCAGGAAGAGACTGCATCTGAGAGTGACAAAGAGGAGGCCAAACACTGGATGGGGCAGAAGATTCCAGACCAAGTGACCAGGGAGGTCAGAGAATGGCTGCGGAGAGGCAGAAAGTGAAGTTTCTGCCATTGAAGAGCTCTAGGGGCCAGGAGCTGTGGCTCAAGCCTGTAATCCCAGCACTCTGGGAGGCCGAGGCAGGTGAATCACCTGAGGTCAGGAGTTTGAGACCATCCTGGGCAACATGGTGAAACCCCATCTCTACTAAAAATACAAATTAGCCAAGTGTGGTGGTGGGTGCCTGTAATCCCAGCTACTTGAGAGGCTGAGGCAGGAGAATTGTTTGAACCCTTGGGGGCGGAGGTTGCAATGAGCCGAGATTGCACCATTGCACTTTAGCCTGGGAGGCAGAGTGAGACTCTGTCTCAGAAAGAAAAAAAAAAAAAAAAAAAGCAACAACC
Organism: Cacajao melanocephalus; assembly: GCA_963573385.1. Classification (NCBI taxonomy): domain Eukaryota; kingdom Metazoa; phylum Chordata; class Mammalia; order Primates; family Pitheciidae; genus Cacajao; species Cacajao melanocephalus. Next base: position 36,170 of record CAUYLG010072370.1, on the reverse strand, counting down.
TCTCAGACCAATCGCTCGGGATACGGTCACCTAACTAGTTCTGGACCTGTGGGGATAGTGACTCGAGATGCGTGGAGAGCATGGGCCAGGAACTTGGAGGAGCAAAGCTGCTTGCCCTCGGAGGCCAAGCTTGACTGCCCTCAGTTAATGGCTCTTTCCAGCACCGAAATGGCACTTGTTCGTAATTCAGGCTTCCCAGGTCTGTATCTCCCTACAGCCGTCAGTTCCGGCGTCAGGTCTGCCGTCTCAGCTCTCAGTGCCGTCATTCTTTTACAGGAAGATCTCATTTTTTGCCCCCACTCCCTCATTTCTCCCCAGTTCTTTTTCACATAGGGGCCAATGATTCCAAGATTTCGCTGGAAAAAACGGTGGAGGGAGGAATGGAGGATGGGTGTTTATGAGTCTGTGTGTAGGTGAGGGTGTGGCCAGGGTGTGGTCTGAAGCATCCATTTGCAAACCCACAATTTCAAGTCTCCGGGTTGGCATCCTACCTGCTGCCTCCTCCTCATCCATCCCCTCCCACCAGCACTGTGGAGCTGTGAGGGTCGGGGTAGATCCTGGTTACCCGAGGCTAATACCAACAATTTCATTCCCCTTGGACACTTACTAGTTTGGTGATATACACTGACCTCAGGCCTAAGCCGCTCATCTCATGGACTCCCCCACCCGCATGACTGGCCAGCAGTGGACGCGTGACTTAGCTGGTCCATCACCATGAAGTCTCTCCTTCTGCTTGGATGTGAAGGAAGAAACTTGTAGGCCCTGGAGTTTTCAGCACTTATTTCACTTTTGCACTCACTGGGATGGGCACCAACACATTTCATGATCGTTTAATCAGTCTATGGTCGATTATTTAAAAGATAATCCCCCATAAATTCTCTGCATGATAATCCCTCATAAGGATTAAGAGTTCTCATAATCCCTCATAAGGATCCCTGTCTGTACATGGGATCCTCCCGCCATGAAGTGAAATCTATGTCCTTATCCCTTGAATCTAGGCTGGCCTTGGAATGTATTTTCCCCAAAAGAACATGGTAGAAGTCGTATTCTAAGACTTCCAAAACCAGGCCTTACAGGCCGTATAGTGTCCACATGGACCCTCCTGGGCTGCCACGTGAAAACGCTCGGGCTAGAGCAGTGATTGATGAGAAGCCACAGAGAGACAGCAAGGCCAGCCTGCCCCCAGGCTTTTGTCATCCCAGCTGAGATACCAACTATGTGACTAGAGCCACAGGAACCTTCCAGCCCCAGTAGAGCCCCCAGAAGAATGCAGCTGCAGGCCAATCCCAGCGAACACCAGGTGGAGCAGAAACACCATCTCGCCAATTCCACAGGGTCCCAAGAAATGGAAACTCACTCACTGTTGTTTCAGCTCCTGCACTCGCGGTCATTCATCACACAGCCAAAAATAACTGACTCACAGGACGTCGCAGTTTGCTCAGGCTGCTATAACAAAATCCCTTAGACGGCAATTCATACACACGCAAGGTTGCTTCCCACAGTTCTGAAGGCTGAGAAATCCAAGATCAAGGTGCCAGCAGATCTGGCGGCTGAGAAAAGCCCTTTCTTTGCTCACAGATGGCATCCTCTAAGGGTCTTCACATGGCAGAAAGGGCAAGCAGCTCCCGAAAACCTCCATTTTAAAGGGCACTAATCCCATTCCTAATCACCTCCCAAGGCCTTCACCTCTTAATATTTGGGATTAGGGATTAGGTATTTGGGATTAGGTTTCCACAAGCGAATTTGGGGGGGTCACTTTCAGACCATAGCATAGGGTGAATTGGACTTTCTGTTTTTAATAGTCCTGATTTTTTTCACAGATTTACAGTAAAGATGTTATGTTAGAAACAGAAAATCCAACTCATGTGGTTTAAATGAAGATGTTGTCTCTCATAGCAGGAAATTCCAGGTGAGGGCAGCAGGATTTTGAGGAATTGCCTGATTGTGTCACTGAGGACTCTGCTCTTCTCATCTTCCCAGGCGGCCATCCCCAGGGTGAAGATGCTCTTCCGGACCCCCTTCTCCAGAGGGTGCAAAGGGCTGCGGAGTATCAGGCATTGCATCCAGACAGGGAATGCAACATCTGCCACGGAAAAAGGAGCATTTCCTCTTTATGTTCTTGTAAGAGTGAGAAAACCTTGGCCAGACCTCCCCCAGCAGGCTTCCTGTTGGGACTCATTGACTTGAGCTTGTTTGAAGCCAATCATTGGAAAGAGAAGTCGAGTTACTAACATTTTCTCAAAAGAGACAGAGTTTACCCTCCTTAGCCACAGAGAGGGTGGATACTTGAACCAGCAAGAATAGGGACGGCAGGGCTGCCACACTGGCGACCAAGAGTATCCACCTCAGGACAAAAAACAATTCACATTTACCACTGAACAAAGCAGACACTCCTGACAGACAGGCAGCCTTCATTCAGTGCCTCATACCTCCTCTGGCTGCGCCTTGACCCCAACCCCACAGTCACAGTTTGCAAGGTGGAAGCTTCGTCAAAATCTGGCTCCAGCAGTCAGAGGTCCTGCAGGAAACAGGAGGTGTTCTTGGGAGGGGATGTGGAAGCCAGTTTGATGACTGGATGGTTTGCTGTGGTGCGGTCATGGTTCCAGGACCCTTCCAAGGGGGCTGTTATTCAGGGACCAGCAACAATGGCAGGCCAACAGCCTGTCTTGCCTTAAAAGGCATTGGGCTGGGGAGAAGTTCTGTTCCTAGAAGACGGACACCAGCACCAGCTGGAGTGGGGACAGGCCGGGACGGGAGGCCGGGAAGGAGGGGAGGAAGGTCCCTGCCTGTCCCACCTGGTCTGCAGTGGATGCCTCTGTGGGTGAGGTCCACCGCGGGGCCACGGGCTTCCTGAGACAGGGCAGGTGGAGCAGGCCAGGGAACAGGCTGGGATGGAAAATGGAGAGTCAGTCGGTGCTTTAGACAACCAAAAATGGGATCCGCGTTTAGTCACTGCTACTACTGTTCCCTAGTACTCATTTCCATTCGTCTAAAAAGTGGCCGATACCCTTTCCTTTCCACAAGCACTCGAGAGAACATTCACATTCAATTGCATTCCTGAGACCCAGGCGTGGCAGCGGTCTCCACGGGCCACCAAGAGGCGTTGGCTCTCTGGTATCCGAGGCAGCAAGACGGGAGGCTGGAAACCAAGTGCCTCGGTTGAGTCGAGGCTGACCATGGGCTTGAGAACAAAGCGCTCATCTCCGGGCTGCGCGCAGTGGCGGTGGGGGAACAGGGGCACCTCTGGGACAGAACCGCGCTGTCTGTGTGGCACCGAGTTCTCAGCCCAGTTCACAGCCAGCAGCGCTGGGACATGCCGCGGGGAACGGGCGACCAGCGAACCCCGCTCCTCTTCGTGGTTCACCCACCCCTCAGGCCACCAGAGTGTCTTCTGCTGTCCCAACTCTGGGGCCTGAGGGCGAGGCCAGGCCCGGGAACCACCGGGGTTCGGAGCCAGGGGCTTCCTGTCGCAGCTCGCCTCACCCTGAGGCTGGCCGGGGGCAGCCACCTGAGGAGCGCCCCCGGGTCCCCACCTGCAGAACAGGAGACGCCTGCGGGCTGGCGGCGCCACGTTCGGGGGCGAGACCCAGCCTCTGCTCAGGGGACCTCCCACCTCGCCTGACGCCCGCGCTCCCCCCGCGGCTTCCGCCCGCGATCTCACCGGCACCTCGAGCCTTCTCGGCGGAGGATAAAAGTTTCCCCGCAGGAGCCCGGGAAGGCAGCCCCGGGACCCCGGCCGAGCCCCGTCCCCGCGCGCCCGCGCCTGCGCCCCGGGAGGCGGAAGCAACAGGGAGTCCCTCCCGCAGCCTCTGCCCTCCGCCCCCAGGTCCCGGCCCCGGCGCGCCGCGAGGGGGCAGGGCGGGCGCGGGTGCGACGCGCTGTGGGCGCGGGGCGGGCGGGGACGGGCCGCGGGGCGCATGCTCACTCGCGCCGGTGACGTGCGCGCCCGGAGCAGGGGCAGGAGCCCGCGGGGCCCGGAGGCTCCAGAGGGCGGCGGGCCGGGGAGGAGGAGACTCACGAGGAGCAGAGCGCAGACTCCACCGCGGCCCGGGCGCTCCAGCCGAGCCTGCCCAGCGGGCGGACCGACGGGGAGGAGGCGCCGGCGTGCGCGCGGCCCCTAGCAGCCGCCTGGCCGCCCGCGGAGCAGCCGCCGACGCGCGGGGCCGCGACCCCAGCCTTCGCCGCCTGGCCGGGCATGAGCGCGGAGGGGCCGCGGCCGCCCCCTGCACCGCCCGGCGCGCTCGGGCCGTGACCGGAGCGGGGGGCGCGGCCGCACTCGGACCCCGGAGCCCATGGGCGCGCCGAGCCGGGCGCGGGGGCGCTGAGCGGCGGAGCGGGCGCGGCCGGAGGAGCCATGGACTGCAGCCTCGTGCGGACGCTCGTGCACAGATACGTGAGTGCTCCCAGAGCGGGCGGGGACCCGGCGGGCAGGTCGGGGGGACCCGGGGACCAGACGCGGGCCGGCCGCGCAGCCCCGGGGTCCCGGGAGAGCTCCGAGGTCGGGGACGCCGGCCGTCCCGGGATCGACGGGGATGCTGGAGAGCGGCCCGGGGTTGACACCCTGGGGCTTCCGACGGGGTCCAAGTGGCACCGCGCGGCCCCCGTCCCGGGCAGCCACCTGCCCCCGGGCCGCAGCCGCCTCGCGCGCCCTTCCAGCCCGCGGCGCCCCGGTGGCCTTGGGGAGCCTGGCTGGGGTTCGAGCCGTCCCAGCGGACCGGGCGCCCCGAGAGAGCCGACTTGGACCCGCCGGGGCCCGGGTCCGGGAAGGAACCTTAGATACGGCGTCCGCGCAGCCGTGTCTGCGAGGAGATTAAGGGATTGGGAGGGAGGAAGTGTCACACTCGTGCAGAAGCAGCTAGCGGTTGTGTTTGTTCCTCAGCGCCCTGGGGGTTCAGAGCGGAGTGTGCAGTCGTGTTATTTTTTACCTTAAAGTGACTAATTAGATCCGAAGCCCTGGGTCGTCTTGGTTGCTCTGGAACCTGCCCCTTCAGTGACCAGCCGGTGGAGAGCTCAGGAGGGAAGCCTCCGAAGCGGAAAAGTTGGTTTTCTTTTACACCAGAGGAGGGGAAACGGGCATCGCTGGCGTTAGGTGTGAAAAGGGGTGTGTGTAGGAGAGAAAGAAAACTGTCCCAAGCACAGCGTTTCCTGCCCCCGCCTTGCACAAGAGGCTTCATTGTTCTAAGCGGCTGACGGTCAGCGGTCAGTCACAGGTTCGAGAAGTTGCAGGCACCGGGTTTGGTACCAGAGGGCAGGATTATGGGAACTTTGTTCTTTCCTGGCATAGGAATGACCTCAGGCAGTCTTTCATATTTATGAGCTTTCTTTAAATAGGAGACCTTGGCCAAAGATAGGTTTCTTTTCAGTGGGGGATGCCAGATCAATCAATGCTTCCCCCCCCCCGACTTATTTACTAACCGAAAACCCCGGAGAGTCAAGCGAGCCTGAGTGCACCTCGCCTGTTTCCTGGTGTCGGGGAAGCCGTAGGAAGCTGAGCCTGCTTTACCTAAGGGGAGAGAACTCACCTCTGGTGATTCTGATGACTCTGGATGCTAGATCCTGAAAGGCTTAGCTGCAGAAGCCTCGTGTGATTCCCCCACTGACGCTCCAGCCCCCACTTCCTATCCTAATGTTAATGTGAGTGGTAAGCATCTTGCAATACCTGCGTTTCTCTATGGTAGTGTTAGAGAAGACCCAATAACAGTGACTGTAGGTGACCTGACGTATAAAAAAATGCTTTATTGGGCAGGAACCTTCTGTTCCCAGTTATGTCACTCGGAAATGTGGGTCCCTAGACGACTCATTTTCCTGCCATGTTTCCTCCGAGGGACATGGAAGAGGGAAGGGGCTAACGTTCACTTTACTTGCGCCCACGGGGTTCCCAGTTCACTCAGTTCCCTCCTGACATTCGGTGTGAAAAGGGAGGGTCACGTTGTAGGGCTCCTGAGCAGCCTCTCTCCGTAGAAATGAGAGCTGCATGGGCCAGCTCGGCTCACCCTGTGGAGAATCTTGCCTTCCCGGCGAGTTCCTGACCCCTTCATGCTGGGGGCGGGTGGAGACAGACATCCAGTTTTGATGCTCTTACTGGCTTTCTTTCTCCAGACCTTCAGCTGTTTTCTGTTACATAGATCTATATGTGTTTGTGCAGATTACAATTTTAATTCCCCTTTGCTATATCATTACGCTCATGGTATCACATTTTCTCTTAATCTAAGGGGTGAATATTCTTGAGTGAAGTTTTCCATCGTATATATTATTTGATAATGTCTTGGGAATACAAGTTAGGGGATAGGATTATTTCTGTTTTTCTCATTCCACATGTTTTTTTTTTCTTCCAGTGTATTCATCTGGCTGCCTCACCCGTATTTACACAGAAAACCATTCATTTCTATAATTTTAAATGCAGGTCTATGGTATGAAACTAATTCGACTTTTTCCAGAAACAGTCATGATCTGTTTTCTTGTAATTTCATTATCTTCCACTGTGTAGGACTAAATTATATCTCCTTTTGCTACAGAAAAAAAAGAGTCTGGGATTGAATACTCACATTTCCTTATGCTCTCCGTATTCCACTTATTTGATAAAAAAGGATAAATAGGCCCTCTTCCCTCCCAGTGTTCACATAGTCAGAATTCCTGGGACAAAGAAAGCTTTGCAGCTCCTTCAGATATGTGAGGCTCACTAAAAGATAAAGAAGTCCTTGGAAAACATTGCTGTAGGCATTTTATTGTAAGTTAACTCAAGAGAGATAGAAGAGGCAAATGAGTGAGAGAACAGTTGAACGTTAGGCTGTGTACTCCACGCTCTGGGTTACTGGTTGTTTGGGTGTTTGGATGGACAAGGAGCCACTTTGTATTTGTACAAAGAGATACTTTGTATTTGTAAATGGTGTAGTATTTGTATACCACGAGGAAGGGCATGTGCCCACGGGGTAGTGTATGCTCCATGGGGTGGTGTCTGTGCTGTGGTGCAGCGGTGGAGTGTGTGTGTGCTGTGGGGTGGTGTATGAGCTGTGGGGTAGTGGTGTATTATGGAGTAGTGTATGTGCTGTGGGGTAGTGTATATTCCATGGGATGGTGTATGTGCTGTGGGGTGGTGTGTGTACCGTGGGGTGGTGTGTGTGCCGTGGGGTGGTATGTGTGCCGTGGGGTGGTGTGTGTATTGTGGAATAGTGTATGTGCCGTGGGGTAGCATATATTCCATGGGGTGGTGTAGGTGCTGTAGGGTAGCTCGTGTGCCATGGTGTAGCATATGTATTGTGGGGTAGTGTACTTGCTGTAGGGTGGCGTATGAGCCATGGGGTAGTGCATGTGCCATGAGGTAGTTTGACCTACATGTTGTAACACTTTAAAAACATTTTTAGGCTGGGTGTGGTGGCTCACGCCTATAATCCCAGCACTTTGGGAGGCCAAGGTGGGCGGATCACCTGACGTCAGGAGTTTGAGATCAACCTGGTGAAATCTTGTCTCTACTAAAAATAGAAAAAATTAGCCAGGGGCATGATGACGTGCACCTGTAATCCCAGCTATTTGGGAGACTGAGGCAGGAGAATCGCTTGAGCCTGGGAGGCAGAGGTTGCAGTGAGCTGAGATCCCACAATTGCACTCCAGCCTGGGCGACAAGAGTGCAATTCCATCTCAAAATAAATAAATAAATAAATAAATAAATGCATTTTTTTTTTTGAGATGGAGTTTTGCTCCGTTGCTCAGGCTGGAGTGCAGTGGCGTCATCTTGTCTCAACGGTTCCTCCACCTCCCGGGTTCAAGCAGCTCTCTGGCCTCAGCTTCCTGAGTAGCTGGGATTACAAGCACCTGCTGCTGCACCTGGCCGATTTTTGTATTTTTAGTTGGGCAGGGGGGGTTTCACGATGTTGGCCAGGTTGGTCTTGAACTCCTTACCTTGTGATCCGCCCACCTCAGCCTCCCAAAGTGCTGGGATTACAATAAAACCATTTTTAACAGCGTGGGTGGAGAGCTAGTTCCATTTCCTCTTCACCTGTGTTGTGAGGTGAGCAGCACAGATTCAGGTACTTTAAATTCTGAGAGAAATCAGGGCAGCCTCAGAGAGTGGCTTGCATGCTGTCCGGGCAGTGGCCGGAATGCTGAGTGGGAACCTCCCCTGCCCTTCTTAGCTATGTGGCCTTGGGCAAGTGGCTTAATTCCTTCTGCCTCAGTTTTCTCCGCTGAGGGTAAGAGCAGTACTCCTTTCATAGCTATTGTGAGAGCTGAATGAGGTAATCCGCGCGGACAGCCAAGAATGGGACCTGGCTCCCAGGAAGCACTCGGTCCATTTGTCATGTGCTGTTAACATGGCCGTGTCCCTGGGTAGGTTTGGCTGGGGAGAGGGCAAAGCTGTGGCCTGCCGGTTCTGTTGCTCAGCCACCCATGGGTCCCAGCCTGCTGGCATTGTGGGTCGCAGGAGAGGTAAACCGGGCGCCCTGACGCCAAGCATGGTGTGGAGGTCGGGTAGGATTCACAAAGCTTTCCAGTGCTGTGGTAAAACGGCCCTCCATCTCTGTGAGGCTGAGCATCCCAGCCTGCGCAGGACGTTCTCTCCCTCTTCTCTCCCTCTTCTCTTCCGTGCCTCCGTTTAGGGTGTTTGAGTTTTCCTCAGAGTTCTGTGGTTCAAGAGCTCAATCTTGTCGTGGCCCTGTGATCTCTTCTCAGTGATTCAGCCCAGATACTCCTTGTTACTTTTGTGCTTCTGTTTGTTTCTCTCTTACCATTTTTGCTTCCTAACATGTTTCTGACCTTCTAAGATAGAAAACATTGAAAGATCTGAAGGCTTTCCTTGCTGACAGTAGATGCTTGATTTCAACACAAACTGTTAGGTTAGAATTTGTTTTGTAAGAGAAAAATAAACATTTTTGCTTCCCGAGAACTTCAAGCATTGCTGTATTAGAGTGTGTTAAACCTTCTAGAAAGTCCAGCTATTTATATGCATGCATGCCTATCCGCTGCTTTATTCCCAAATGGTGTGTGATGTGAACATCAGTGTTCAACTGTAATGTTGCCCCTTCTGAAAGACAGACTTATTCATTCGACTCAGTTATGCCAGCACCTGTTTTAAAACTTCAGAAATGCCACATCATTTTGGAGTTTCTTTTCCTAATCCAGGATTAGATGATCCAGTGGGGCCTCGCTGTTGTTCAGCTGCTGGAGTCTACGCCGCAGGACCACTACGTTAAGCTTCTTTAGCTGCCAAGGTCTTCAGGTATTTGAAATAAGTGAATCCTGAGGCATAGAATCCAAGACTAATAATCCGCCTCCAGCAGTGTGGTGGCAAGCCTGCAGTACGAACGGAAAGCATTCCTCATGAACGAATGTGTAAACGGGCAGCTCATCACACGAGTGCACCAAGCGCCGTTCCTGTCTTCAGGGCCTCAGGTTTTCCACCTGGATCTTTCAAAGCAATCTGCCTAGATGCGTAAGTTGGCCTTTGTGTCTACACAAAGGTGGAATCATTTCCATGGCTTTTTGGAGCCCTGTTGAATATCTGCTTATTAGGAACAAGCATCTTGAGGTGCTTTTATTTCTTGCCAGGGAGTAAATTTAATAACCTAGGGGGAAAAAAGTTTGTATTATTAGGTTTGGCGATAGACAGTTAAATTTCTACGGATGAGAACACTGTCTTCAGTTTGCAGTTAGTTAAAATTGCGTTGAATTTGCACTAACAAAAATACATAGTTGCTTAACTACACATGAAATCCTCTGTTTACAGGTGTGTTAAACCCTGAAGCCCAAAATACAAACCGTCCTTTGGTGCTTGGAACATATGTTCAATAGAAACAGGGTTAATAAAAGATTCTCAAGTCCCAGACTTATAAATGTTTTTTTTAACCAAGTTAAATGCAGGTAAAAATGCTGTTTATTTGCAGTGAAAATCAATAGCAAGCAGGTTTTACAGCAATAGAAAATCAGGAAGATCAGATAAGGGATGATTTTCTCTTTCACTTGGCTATGATTATCTGAGAAGAACAAATAGTCCATCCCAGAGGTTCCGAGGTCAGGCGCCGGAGTCAGACGGACCTACGTTCACGTTCTGTCTCGGTGGCCAGCTGTGTGGCCTTGGCAAGTTGGTTGACACTGGCACGCTTGGTGCCCCATCTGCAAGGTGGGGGTTATTCATGGTGCCCACCTGGTAGGTCTGTGTGGGGACAGGACTGGTCACGGCGCTTGTGCATGCTGGGCGCCCAGCGCCCGGGGCATCTTTGTGGCGTGCATGGATCTGCGGCTGCGTCACCATCCATGCCTCTGGGCTTCCTAAGGAGACTGCTTTTCACCTTGGGCTTTCTGGAGACTTCTCCCCACCCTCCTCTTCATGTGGAGAGTTGATGACCTTGCCCTGCTCTTCTAGGGAGAGCAGTGGTCATGGCAGGAATGATCCTGCCACGCCCAGTAGCCTTTCTGCCTCTGCCCTTGCCTCCCTGGTGGGTGGACGAGGCGACGGGACAGTGAGTGCAGGGTGGTGGACAAGGCGAGGGGGCAGTTCGTGTGCAGGGTGGTGGAGGATGAGGCAAGGGGACCGTACGTGTACAGGGTGGTGGTGGACAAGGCGAGCAGGCAGTGGGTCATTAGTGGACGCAGTCTTAAAATCATGTTAGATGTTACCTTAAGCTCCTGGATTCTTTCTCTGGCTCACTATAGAGTCCTGAACGTCCTCCCAGTCTAGGCCACAAGGCGACGGTCTCGATCCGGGCTCCCGTCCCTGCTCCTCAGCCTCGCCCTCATGAGTGCTTTCTTCCATGTTTCAACCCACGCCCTGTGTGCGGGCTGGTGCTGCCATGGATGCTGCTGGGATTCGTTTCCTTTGTTCCCGCGTCCATGCCTCCGACCGCGGGCCTGAAAGGGAGACCTGCCACAGTGCTGTCCCAGAGCCTGGTGGCCAAAGCCAGAGTTCTGAGGGCCTTCTCATAGTTTTAAAACTATTTTTATTTCATTTTTTATTTTTGAGACAGAGTCTCCGTCACTCAGGCTGGAGTGCAATGGCTTGATCTTAGCTCGCTGCACCCTCTGCCTCCCAGGTTCAAGTGATTCTGTTCCCTCAGCCTCCCGAGTAGTTGGGATTACAGGTGCGTGCCACCACACCCAGCTAATTTTGTATTTTTTAAATTAGAGATGGGGTTTCCCCATGTTGGCTAGGCTGGTCTTGAACTCCCGACCTCAGGTGATCCACCTGCCTCAGACTCCTAAAGTGTTGGGATTACAGATGTGAGCCACTGTGCCCGGCCCTAAAACTACTTTCGTTTTGAAACTATTAGTTCTGAAGAACTAGACTCTGATCCCTGGAAACAACATGCCAACCTCTGGCACGCATGACTTTTACTTTCCAGGCAGGCGTGTCCTAGTTGTGTTAGATTCTCAAGGGAGCCCCCGCCCCCACCAAGGTTAAGACCCCTGTCCTGGGACAGGCAGGCGACTGCTCCCCCGAGGTGGCTGCACTGGCCCACTCAGTGGCCGTCACACCATTGGAATTTCTTGCCAGCATTTGCATACGGAGGACTGCACATACATACCCACATTTCCCCGCTTTTTCCGGAAGTCTCGTAACTGGGCGTTCCTGGCCTGCTGTTTCCCCGAGGACCGCTGCTGCTGGAGCGACGGCCACGTGAACAGGGGTTGGTCTCCAGTGGCCTGAGTTGCTGGGCCCATCATTGCTGCGTCGAAGTCTGAGACCACCCCACCCCGTCCCAAGGAGGACACAGGCTTTTCTGGTTTGGTTGACACTTGCAGAGCCTGAGGAAAACTGCTGGGTTGTTTTTGCAAGTCACTTAATGGTGCCGTACCTGCCTCGTGCTTTTGTCCCGGGTGCGATTCTTGGTTTATAATTCACCACGGCTCTAATTGCAGCCTCAGAGCCAGAGAGCTTTCTCCTTGTTCCATATCCTGAGAAGGAAGCCCTGGCAGCCGGACCTGAGAGAGGGCGGTGTGGCTCACTCATGCGGGGATGCTGGGACGTTAGGCTGGGAGCCAAAAGGTGGAATTTTAGGCTTTCTCTGCCGCCTGTTACCTTTGTAACCGGGGCTGATGCCAGATCAAACCATGTGAACTCTGTGGGCAGATTCATCATTAGTTGCCTCTTTAAACCAATCCTTTATTTATTAATTGATTTTTGAGCCAAAGTCTCACTCTGTCGTCCAGGCTGGAGTGCAGTGGCGCAATCTTGGCTCACTGCAACCTCCGTCTCTTTGGTTCAAGCGATTCTTGTGCCTCAGCCTCCCAAGTAGCTTGGATTACAGGTGCCTGCCACCACGCCTGGCTCATTTTTTTTTTTTTTTGTAGTTTTAGTAGAGACAGGGTTTCACCATGTTGGCCAGGCTGGTCTTGAACTCCTGACCTCAAATGATTCGCCTGCCTCAGCGTCCTAAAGTGCTGGGATTACAGGCGTGAGCCACGGTGCCTGGTCTTTAAACCAATCCTTTAAATATTTTTCTCCATTTTCAAAGTGGAGTGGGAAGAAACTGATTTTTCTATGAATAAAAATTGGATAAGTCTTTCTTTCAAATGTGATTTGTGTTCACATTCAGAAATTTGTAAGTGACATATTTTCACTTACTTGCAAGTGCCTTTCCTTACAGTTTTTCTGTCACTCAACTCAGCTGAGTTAGTCACTCCCAAGGATAAAGACCACTTAGATGAATATATTTTCAAATTTTTATTCTCAATGTGTTTAAGTAACCACCCTCTACCCCTCTTTGGCAAAATGTTTCCCATTTTTCTGTGGTTTGTGTTGTATTTTTTGTGGCTTTCAGAACCAGACCACTTCTTGGAAGGTACGTTAGAAGGTTTACGATTGAGACGATAGAATAAGCCACCTTTTCCTGGGAGAGGGCGTTGTGTCGCACATCAGTTGGGATCAGAATTTCCCCCCCTGTGGGTGCAGAGTTGAAGGACATCAGCTGGCTGCACTTGGGGTTGGTGGTCCGTTGTGAAATCTGCACGGTACACAGTGCATGCGCCTTATGTGCAAACATTTTAACAAAGACAGGTTGCCACGTGCAAGAATTTTTTTTTTTTTTTTTAAAGGACAGAGTTTCACTCTTGTTGCCCAGGCTGGAGCCTGGTGGCACGATCTCAGCTCACTGCAACCTCCGCCTCCCAGGTTCAGGCGATTCTGCCTCAGCCTCCCGAGTAGCTGGGATTATAGGTGTGCACCACCCCGCCCAGCTAATTTTGTATTTTTAGTAGAGATAGGGTTTCTCCCTTTTGGTCTGGTTGGTCTTGAACTCCCGACCTCAGGTGATCCGCCTGCTTCAGCCTCCCGAAGTGCTGGGATTACAGGCGTGAGCCACTGCACCCAGCCCCAAGCAGTGTTTTAACTTCTGTGTGTGTTACTTCTGCTGAGTTAGGAGCAGCACATTTCACAGATGATGTCGTCGGTGGAGGCTGAACCTGCCAGCACCTTACCTGCATGTGCTTTGGCCAGCCGAGGGTCCACACTGGCCCCTGTGCAGCCTCCCACGGGGCAACCTGTGACCACCTAGCTCTGCTCTGAGCCATTCATGTCGCCTCCAGGAGCAGCTGTAAAACAAAACTCACTCACGGCATTTGCTGTCCCTCCTTCCCTGGGTGGTGAGGATCAAATGTACCTTTATTAATGGACATGAAAATAACGTTGTAATTTCAGACAGTGAAATTACACTTTACCTACACTTTTCAATGTAATACACTGTAAAGTGCTGTAAAAATATCTCAGGGAAGGGCTGCCAGTTTTTGTCACATCTCAAGTGACAAAGGTAATTTTTTGTAAATTTTTTTTTTTTTGGCTTGGGAAGGGAACAAAAATAAGATCATTTTTCCTGGTTGGAAGATAAAAGATTTTAAAGAGAAGGCTTGTTACATGTGAAAAAGACGGTTTGATCAAAGGCTTAATTTGTTGAGTTATGCATTCGGCGAAGATGGAAATTAGACATTTTACAAAGATGTGAAGACATGCGCCTGGCAAGGCGTCTCCGTCCTGGGTCTGCTCACCCCCACCCCCCAGTGCAGGAAGGGGAGGAGAGGCTGGCGAGAGGGTCACCCGTGGTCTGTGCTGTGGCTCTTCTGGGAGGCGGCCTGGGACAGGCAGGGCTGCTCCAGGGGGAGAAGGGGGTGCCGTTTGGCGTGTCTGGGAGCCCAGGTCCTTCCTTCCCCAAGGCTGGTACCCACAGCCTCTCTCGATCTTCATATCAGCCCAGTGAAGGAGCACTGCGCCATCCTGTCACAGGGCAGCAGGCCCCGGGTGCTGAGGCTGACGGGTGGGCGCGGGCCTTTCTGCCCGACTCTGACCTTGCTCTCCCCGCTGTGGCCTGCACCCTGCGAAGGGCGAGCAAACCCCTTCCTGGCCCAGTTCAGCTCCAGGTCATGCCTGTTGTCCTCACATCGTTCATCATCATCCATAGCATCCCTTTCACGCGCAGAAGCGTCCCAGCTTAGCCAGTTCTGCAGCCGGCCCATCACAGGGGCCCGAACCCAGGGCCCACTACTCCTCCTGCCATGTGCCCTCTTCTGCTTGTCACCTGCCTTGTCCTGAGGGGCCGGCACCTGCTTCAGGACTTGTCCCCATGCCAGACGTCCTGGGCAGTTCTTCACTAGCATCCCCACCACCCCTGAATCCATCTCCACGTGTGGGCTCAGACCTGCTTCTCCCGCCCACTCTTCCCCGTGTCACTGAATGGTGAGTCTTCCACGTTCATGCTGTGGAGAAGAGGCTGGGCCTGGTTCAGCTGCTGAGGGGTCAGCCGATCCACACATCACCGCCGGTGGGGGGGCAGGAGTGGCCAGTGGCCACCTGAGAATGGGCGTGGCACCCGAAGGTGCAGAATACACAGAAGCTTGAGTCCACTGTGGCTGTCTCCTTGGTCCCCTCCACCGTGGTTACTCCACGTCCCCTGCACAGGGACCCATCCCAGCCAGGAGGGGAGAACTCTGGGACGTTGTCTGGAAGTTACAGGTGCGTTAAATGTTGTTGCTGCATGCACGCATGCATATGTCTGCGCATGCTCATCAGTTAGGGTCAGGCACAGCTAGTACCTTCAAGGCATCTCTGCAGTGCCTGGCATTTGGCAGTCAAGCTGTGTTTAGTTTTGACTTAAAAATGGAGAAGATTATAGAATACGGGGACCATCTTCTACCCTTTGAGGGGAAACTTACCAAGTTGGCCTGACCTTTGCCATGCTGAGAATTGCAGAGAAGCTGAAGGAAGTGTCAGAGGAAGGTCTGGTCCACAGCAGATGTTCAGTACACTGATGCTTTCCTATAAAACATTATTTGTCAGTGCATTTATAACCGCAGCAACGGATTCAGGTGTGAGTGTGTTCCGCAATGCCGTTTTCCTCCGAGTGTCACCCGGGCACTGTGCTCGTGTCTCAGCATCCTGCGAACGGCCCTGCTGGTATCCAGCTGGTGGTTCCTGAGCGCTCATGTGCCTAGAAGATGGATGGAGATAGGCGTTGCTAGTAGTGGTTCATCCTCTTGTCACAGAGTGTGGAAAAACACTCCAAGTACAGCTGAGTGTAGTGGCTCACACCTGTAATCCTAGCACTTTGGAAGGCTGAGGTGGGCGGATTACCTGAGGCCGGGAGTTCAAGACCAGCCTGGCCAACCAACATGCTGAAACCCTGTCTCTACTACAAATACAAAAATTAGCCAGGTGTTGTGGCGGGCGCCTGTAATTCCAGTTACCTGGGAGGCTGAGGCAGGAGAATTGCTTGAACCTGGGAGGCGGAGGTTGCAGTGAGCCGAGATCGCACCATTGCACTCCAGCCTAGGCAACAAGAGCAAAATTCTGTCTCAAAAAAAAAAAAAAAAAAAGCTTTAAGTACAGACAGCGTAGCAACCGTGTGGAGGCCCACCATGCCTTCAGCAGCTTCTCCTCCTGTGTGTTCCGTGGGAAGCAGGGGCTCTGAAGGCTGCGCGCCGTGTGTGTGGCGTCATCTCCCTCAGCCTCGGCCCCGGTGTGCCAGGGAGGGTCCTTGTGTTCTGCAGGCTCCTCGTCCCTTCTCTCTGCTGCGCTGTGCATGCGGCTCTCTGGTGGCCTCCGCTGGGCTCCTCTCTCTGTAAGAAGTGCTCGTCCGTCAGGGCTTTCTTTCTCCTGATCTCCGTCCCCTCTCAGGTGTGCTTGGTGTCGAAAGTGATAACTAAGCTTGTCCCACGTGTGTCCGTGAGAGCGAGGCGGCCAGGGGCGTGGGTCTGAGGGCTTTGCCTGAAGAGCGGGCGGTGTGTGTGTGGCGCAGCGTCCCGCTGTGATGCTCGGGGCCTTGCCATCTTCCAGCTTTTTCCCTGTGTCTCACCAGCGAGGTCACTGGCTGTTTACAAAGTGAGAATCATGTAAACACACAGGCTTGATGATTGAGAAAGCAGATGCTAAGAATGTGACTACAGAATGAATAACTTTCATTATGAAAAACTGGCATATTGTTTATGACGTGATTCTCTGAGATGCTTTTGGCTGAGGTTGCAAACTTGAATGGTTTTACTGTTGCTGAAGCATGTAGCAACTTAGTGTGGAGCTGAACAGGTACCACATGGGTCTCAGAGAGCTTGGCAGCTATAACAGTACCGCGGGCTGTGTGGTGTACGCAACAGAAATTTATTTCCTGTAGCTCTTGAGGCTGGAAATCAGGTCAGGGTGTCTGCACGGCGAGGCTCTGGTGAGAGCCCTTCCTGGGGGACAGGTGGCTGTGTTCTCCCAGAGTGGGAGAGAGAACTCTCCTTCTTCCCTCGTAACCACATGTCAGTCCTGTGTGATTGGGACACAGACCTCATGACTTCATCTAATCTTAATTACCTCCTAAAAGCCCAGTCTTCAGATCCAATCACATCATGGCTTAAGGCGTCAACATGAGATTTTTGAGGGGATCACAGTTCAGCCACAGCAGTGTGCTGGTGGCAGAGGCACCATTTAGGTGGCGAGTATCCAGACGGATGGGAGATGGCAAAGAGGACAGTCTGCAAAACACATCGAGTCTTATCTGCTGCTTTATGGAATAGATGTTCCACAGAATCTGGAAGGACACAACATAATGGTTTAGTGGGAATGGATTATTTTCTAAGCTGTGGAACAGAGTTAGGTGATTTGACCCTTGTTAGATGTGACAGACCGCAGTTGCCATGATTAGATCGGATCTAAGGTTCTGTGTATTTCCATCTTCTTCTTGCTTATTTATTTATTGTTTTCCTGGAGAAGGCTGGTGGGGGAGAGGTGGCTGGTATAAAACAATGCTGTAACGTATTGCTTTGGTTTTTGCACTACATCCAAACACGCAGCATCTGGCTTATTGACAAGACAGATGTTAGGGTTTACGTCACAAAATGGGATTGGGCCTGCCTGCTCAATAAACTCGGAGGCTGTGGATCATGATCTAGTTCTTCCAGTAACTGGAACTGCTTTGTGGAGCCCGTATTGTGTTCACCTGCATGTGTGGAGGATAACGTCTTACCTTTGGCAAAATTGGATCATGCTGGTCAGAAGTTGCACCTGAAACGCAAGTTGGAACAACAGAACACGTTGCTCCCTGCTGTCCAAGGCAAGGGAATCATGGGACGGCGCCCGTGCCACACCACTCACACGTCCGCCATCACTTGGGTTCTCAAGGCAAGCAGTGAGTTCCCAAGCCAGCTGTGTCCAACTTTCTGGGTTAGGGTCTTTTTAAATCATCAAAGCATCATTACCATTCACTAAGTCTCTGCCCAGGTTATTGTGTGCACAACTCGGAGATAAACATAGATCGCTACTCCCCTTTCAATCAGTACTTAGGGTGGCCTCTGGTGACTGTTGGAAAAATTATGGATGCTTTGTGCTCTTTTTGACTGAAAATGCAAGGCCAGGTGGCTCCAGCCCTCAGCAGAAACCATGAATGGTTTAGTCGCTCTTGGAAGCCCAGGGCTGCAGTGGCTACTCTGCCCCTGTGTTGTCTTATCTGGAAACGGCTGTGGGAGGGGAAGCTCTGACTGCAGAGTGCACCACAGGCTTGTATCTGGGGCACGTGAGAGTCTGAGATGGGCTGGGGGTTCCCCCTCCCTCCGTACCCCCTCAAGCACAGGAGCGCTCGCCTGGGTTTGAGATGGGCTCGGGGTGCCCCCTCCCACCGTACCCACTCAAGCACAGGAGCAGCTCACCTGTTTCCTTCATTCTTTCTGGTTTTGTTGCTCACCATTGCCTGGGAAGGAAGCGGCTGCCGAAATAATTAAATAATCTCCTGCTTCAGAGAAAAGAGGATTTCCTTCAACCTATTTTCAGCAAAGGATTAGGGACAATGAAGCCCGGCCACTAGAATGCCATTTGGATTTTGGTGTAGTTTTCCAAGGTCTCAGACTGCCCAGGAAGATGTGGAAATGGCTTTGGGATCTCAGCGGGACCGCAGCTGTGTGGGATGGGAGATTTGAGGGAGAATGGGACCGGAATGGGACCACAGGTTCTTCGTCACTTTCCGATAAAATGCCTCATACACGTGGAATAAGCTGCACTGCCTTTTCTCTCTAGAAAGTGCACTGAGGTGGCGTGATTTCACTTGGATAAATGTAGACAAACCACTAAAGTATTAGGTAACCGTAAAGTATACAGGTGCTTTTTTTCAGTAATAAAGGACTTTGGTATAAATCTGAAAGCAATGCACATAAAGAAAGCTGGGTGACCGTCATGGTGGCTGGAGTTTCCTTTTGTCCTCATTTCTGATGTTATTTAACCCCTTTCACCATTTCTGTGATGTAACCTGGAAATAAAAAGTGCAAGCCCTCGGCAGTGAGTGATCCGTAGAGAGGGAAACCCACTGGGATTCTTGTAGGGAAGGGCGTGTAACGTCCTCAGCGCTCGTCAGTGCTCAGCAGCTGATGTTCATCCCGCACTCATTGAGTGACTGCTGTATGCACTGAAGATTCTGCGGGGTAGCAAGAGGCACAGGCGTGTCCTGGCTCTCCTGGAGACTGGGTTAGGATAGAAGGCACATGGCATGCGGCACACTGGCTGTGAGGAGGCGCCAGGGACAAAGTGAGAAGGGAGGGGTGTCGGGGAGGGGCGTGGAGGACAGAAACCGGCAGGGGCCACCAGATGACAGCTCTGGGCAGAGGAAATCCCGGGGCCTGCAGACACAGAGGCCACTGGTGCTCCCCGACCCCCAGGAGGGATGAGCTGAGGGCTGGTCCAAGACCTAAGCAGGTGTCTTTTCTTGCTCAAAACATAGAATATATGTGTTGCTTTTCAATAATGTTTTAAATTTGTTTAATATTATGTGACCAAAGGAGGAAAATGTTACATAGTAGGTAAAGTTGGATGATTTTTAACGTTATAAAGATGTATTGCTTTATTGAATGACTAGACAATAAATTGGTTTATAGGTAATTTTTTATTGTGGCAAAACATACATAAAGTTTACCATCTCATCCGTTGTGAAGCGTTCCATTCTGCGGCATTAAATACACTCCCAGTGCTGTGTGATCACCACCACCATATACTTCCAGAGCTTTTTCATCAGCCTAAACCGAAACTGATTTAGGGGCAATTTTAAGTCGTTTCTGCGTTTGCTATTATGTAGCTTGCTCTTTGGGCAACACCTTTTTTTTTTTTTTTAATCAGTGAGAAAGATCTTAACAGGATGAAGAGAAGACATTGAAACACTAGCACCAGTTACATTTAAATGCAAAATGGACCGAGATAGGAGGATTTTCTTCTTTTAAATAGTCGGCCATAGTAGGTGTCTTAAAAATATGATTACTTGAATGTGAGGATTTATTTGCACTTTATGTTTTGCTTAATATGCTAAGAGCGGCAGGAGAGGAGGATCTGGTGTTTCATCTTAGAGCAGATAATACTTGAATGGTAAGAGACAGAAAGTCCCGGACGTGATGTTCGGTAGGCAGGACATTTAGATAATACAGCTCATGAGGATGCTAGCTGAATGGTGTTCTTGTACGGTTACATGGCTTTTTCCTAAGTGTGTTTGTGATAAATTGGAATGAGGACGTCTTATGTGGCAGTTTCTTCTAGCAGCTCTGTTCTGCTAATTGCTTGGTTTGAATAAATGCTCTCTTTTCAGTTGGTCTATAACATTTCTTTTACTGTCTAAGAAATTATGAAGACACAGATTAATTTGAAAATTAATTTGATTAATTTGAAAATTACATTTGAGATTATTTTCCTGTAAAATTGTCGGTTCTGTGAGAAACAATTCCTGTTATTTCTTCTCTAAAGAGGATATGAGATTTTTTTTGTTCTTATATTGAAATAACTCTTTGATTTCCTAAATTGCTGTGTTGCTTTTTAAAGGATGACGTGGTTTCAAAAGCTGTTAGGTTGGTGCAAATGGGTTGGTGGTTTTTGCATGGTGGAAATTTGCCGTTTGATGTTGGAATGCGTTCTTAATAAGCTACACATCATTGTAGTGTGCGTTTCTCACTTTATGGTTTTTTGCTACTGACTTATTACTTGCCGTTTATTCTATATTTATTTTAGACTGTGAAAAGGATGTTAGAAAAAAAAGCAAATTTGAGCGATTTTGTAATTGGAGTTCAGAGTGGGTTGTAAAGCCGTGAAGACAACTGGCAATATCAACACTGCATTTGGCCCAGGAACTGCTCACAAACCTGCAGTGCAGGGTGGGTCAAAAAGTTTTATAGACCGATGCGGTGGCGGGTGCCTGTAATCCCAGTTACGCCGGAGGCCGAGGAAGGAGAATCGCTTGAACCCAGGCGGTGGAGTGACGGGAGTGAGACTCCATCTTAATAATAATAAAAAAAACAGTTGACATTGGCTTCTGTCAACGTGTCACCCTTGCAAACCTCACAGTGACTGAATGCGACGGACAGTTTCTCTCTCAGCGGTGTCCCTGGCTGTCACTCAGATGTGCCCCCTCACTGTGGCTGCATGTGGGCTGCCTGTGGCCCTGTGGGTCTGTCCCACAAGCCTGTAACTTTGGTTGTTGATCGGCGAGTGGCTTTCCTGCCTGTGCTTTGAACTTGTGGAGGGGGAGGAGGATTTGTGCAGAGAATCTAGGATCATGTGCTTCTGATTTTATTTTTTATGGGCCTGGCCAAGGAAGAGAGATTTGGTTCCTGTCTTGACTTGAAAGACCCTCTGGGCCCGGCAGTCTCTCCATGGTAGACTCCAGGAGGGATGGATGCCGTGTGTCCATGGGGATCTAGACAGAAGGGGAGTGCTGCAAAGCAGGTGTGGGCCCAGGAATTGGCTGTTCCCAGCCAGCCCGTCTAAGGGGCTCATGTGGACCCTTGGCCAGGCCTCTGTGCCCCTCCTGGCTGCGTCTTCAGGACTAAGCTCTGATTTTTTATCTTAGCCAAATTCCTTTCTAAGGGGGGCTGGGGAGTCATGCCCTACAAACCGTAAATTCTCATCAGATGGGTTTTATTTGACCCTGCATATCTTGATTTACTTTCCAATCTGACGCTGGCATAACAAGGAGGAGAATCAAGATGTTTTACCCCAGAATAGATTTCCTTGTCATACCTGAAATTGCCCTGCAGGGTCTCTTGTGGGAAGAATCCACATTCTGTAGAGATTCCTCTTCCTGCTTTGTTTTCCTTCCTTCCTTCCTTTCTAGATCCAGGAGATAATCAACTAAGAGCCAGGCACTTGTAAGTCCGATAAAAAACAGCTGATCACCTGCTCTCTCTGAAGTCTGCTAAGAGCTTCCTCTTAGCATCCTATATCCTCTCCACCATCCTTTATCTTCAATCTGAGCATCCTTATATCGACCCCAGGTTTGTAGACACCCTCAACCAATTGTCAACCAGAACATGTTTAAATTTACCCTTAGCCTGGAAGCCCCCGCTTTGAGTGGTCTCGCCTTTCTAAACCAAACCAATGTGTTTCTTAAGCGTATTTGATTGATGTCTCACACCTCCCTAGAACGTATAAAACCAGGTCGTACCCCGACCACCTTGGGAACTTGTTCTCAGGACCTCCTGAGGGTTGTGCCACTCATGTTTGGCTCAGAATAAATCTCTTCAGATATTTTACAGAGTTCGATTCTCTGTGTCAACAGTCTGCAAATAGGAGCTGCCCCCATGAGGGCAGAGCCAGGTGGGCCTTGTGGCCCTCTGCTGCTAACCAGCCCCTGTGGGAGCTGATGCTGCCCACGTCCTGCAGCTGGGAGCAGGGGTCGCAGCAGCACCGGCCCCCTCCCCACACTCGGCCCTGGAGCTGGGAATCAGCCAGGGGGCCTGGCAGTGCATGGCACTCGGGTGTCAGTGGCCACTCTAGGCATCCATGCTCCCGCAGCGTCCACGGGGAGGTGGGCGGTCGGGAGTCACGGCTTCGCTCCGTATCATCCATGTCAGCCTCTCTCTTTGCAGACGTGTGTGTGGCCGTGGTGTTAGTTGTGTCGGCTGCTTCGGGGGTCCTTTGGAAAGGCTCCTTCTCACAAAGATGCATTGTGTTTGCAAAGCTAGTTCATGCCTCCAAATGTAAACTCAGAACCCAATTAGGCCCTAAGCAGGTGGCCCACATTTCGGTGACTCACAAAAATCAGCTTTTCCAAACAGGTGTGATAAACGGGGCTGAAGCAGGGCAGGGCCACTCCCCACAAAACAAGCGCCCCAGGTTTCCCATCTCTTGTCCCACTGCCCGGGAAGAGTTCGACCCACGAGGGCCCTTGGAGCCGCCTCGGCTATGATTTTAGCAGTAAGGAAGGAGCTGCGGAGAAGGCAGGGCTCCAGGAGGGGCCGAGGCCTGTGTGGTGGCGGAGCAGGCCCCGCAGGGCTGAGCTGCTGGCGTCTCCTGGTTGCAACACCCCCGGCAGAGCTGCTGTTTCATGGGGAGGGTGTTCACAGATGGCGACCGTGGACAGCGAGGGGAAGACCGATTCCACTCTTTGACAAATGCTGATGATAATGAAAATGATTTTAAAAATCATAGTGGGACAGACAAGTCCCCGCCCTGGTTGCTCTTCACCTTGTGTCACTGTCTTACCTCTTTAGGGCTTGAGAAGGTTCCGCCCCCTGGGGCTCTCCCAGCCCCGTGTCACATGATGGGGCACTAGTCACGGATTAGGAGACTTCGGACCAGAGGACAGGGCCCCCGCTGACCACCCAGATCCCCTCACCCACTGCTGTTTAAAGCAGGGACTCGGTTCTCAAAGTGCTGGGGTCAGAGGTCACTGGAGGCTGCTTAAATTAGATGTGGTTGGAGGGCTGGCATGTTCCTGTTTGGGGAAGGGAGGCAGGAGCCACAGGGGACCCGTGCTGTGTGCTTGTGCTTTACCATGGGGCAGCCGAGCTGCGTGTGGCCCTTCTGAGTTCTCATCATGCTTCCTGAGCCAGAGCCACTTAAAACAAAATCTGCTGAAATGTAAAAGGTAGTATTCACTTTAAAATTTTGTTGCTTAAAAAGGTGACTTGAAGTGTTCAGCAGGAAGATTGTCCCAAATCACTTATTTGTTAAAAATAAAAACTCAGCACACTTGTGGTCCCAGCTACTTGAGAGGCCGAGGTGTGAGGATCCCTTGAGCCCAGGAGTTCGAAGCCAGCCTCGGCAACATAGCAAGACCCAGTCTCTAATACATAAGTAAATAAAATAAAAGTTAAAAACTCAGAGGTGAAGAACCTGAAATCCCATTTTAAACCCACCTGATAAGAAAGGAAAAAAAAAAGGAAGCAGCCCAGGGACATTGCAGTAAACGGACACCACATGTGCCAGGGCTTCGGGCTCGGGGCTCCGGACCAGAAGGTGCTCTGTTTTGCTTCCATTTTTGAAGCCACTGGAAGTCCTGGCTGTTGAGAATTCCAGGCTTGAATTTCTAGAGCATGTTCCAGGGACTGGGAAACAGCCCGCATGAGTGGAGTGAGAGGCAGCTCTCGCTTGATGTGAACCCAGGGAAGCCAGGCTCCCGTCCCCTCCCAGCCTGTCTGCCTTCAGAATACAGCCCAGGAGCCTGGTGACTCACTTTCTGGAGCACAGAGGTAAGGAGTGGGTGGGGGGAGAGGCCTTGGTTAATTAACATTCCTAGGAATCCAAGGCTCCCTCTCCCAGCCCTGTAGTCTGGGGAGCCCGGTGCTGAACCCAGAGTGAGGACAGCTGGCTGCCTGTCAGGGGCAGGACCTTTTATTGATGAGTTTAAAAAACAAAGCAGGAGCTGCCAGGTGCCTCCTTCGCAGGGTGGCTCCCCATGCTCTCCCTCCCCACACTGAGTGACACACGTTGCTTGAAAATGCCGCAGATGGGATTTGCTTCCTGTGAAATGTAGCCCATAAACAATGTGGTGGTGCCCACAGAGGAAGAGCAGCTTAACTAGGCACCCACCCCACACGCAAAACCACTCCCTCCATGGTTAGAATCTGCTGGGGTGGTGGGGTGAGGGCTGGTTTTCTGCAGCCCTCTTGGAGCTAGGGGGTGTCATTTAAATGACCCTCAAAGCCCTACCTGGGTGTCTTCACTGTGCTATACCGACCTTTATCCGAGCTCACATGGGCCCCACAGTCTGGCTGATAATGAGGGGCTGGGGGTGGGGGATTGTGAGGTGAGGGGCAGCGGTCCCTTCCTTTCTTATCTAGGCCGCTGAGACAGGCCGAGGACAGGCCCATCACTCTGCTGTGGGTGATGCTCCTGGCTGGTCGCCAGCATCCCCAGCCCCTTGGCTCCCTGCGCAGAGCTTCTCTCGCTGGACCGGCGTCAGTGCCCCATGGAGACTGGAAACCTGTTTCCAAGCTGTGGCTGTAGGGCTGGACCAGAATCGGTCAGGCTCCCACCTCTGCTTTCCTCATTGAGAAAAGAGGTGTTTGCCATCATCTGTCACGTGGGACTTGGTACTCAGCCTCGACCTGGGGAGGTTGTGTGTTTAGTGTTTGCTGAGCAGAAAGCATATGAAAGTGGGTATTACGCCTTTTTATAGCAGCCACCCTGGAACTCAGTGTCTGAGGAGATCTAGAGTGTTTGAATGTTTGAAAGAGACATATCTGCTTAATGTGAGCAGAGGCTTGGAAATTTAGAACACCCTCAACTGTATTTCCGTAGACTTATGATGGTAGTTACACATCCATCTGTTTTAGCATTCTCCGAGTATTCTAAAACATGGAGGGCCAGGCGCGGTGGCTCACGCCTATAATCCAAGCACTTTGGGAGGCCGAGGCGGGCAGATCACGAGGTCAGGAGTTCGAGACTAGCCTGGCCAACATGGTGAAACCCTGTCTCTACTAAAAATACAAAAATTAGCTGGGCGTGGTGGTGGGCACCTGTAATCCCAGCTACTTAGGAGACCGAGGCAGGAGAATTGCTTGAACCGCAGAGGCGGATCGTGCCGTTGCACTCCAGCCTGGGCCACAGAGCAACACTCCGTCTCTAAAAAATAAAAACTAAAAACGTGGAGTTCACAAAGTGGCATGCGTAGTCATCAGAGTGACTTTTCACAGTGTGATGGTTCTCATACATGTAAGAATTCATGTTATTAAACATGTTTAAATTAAAAAAAACTGCACTGCATAAGTGACGGATAATTTCGTAGTGTTTGTTAAAGAGCCGTCACACCTGCCTGTGAACAAGGGCTCAGTAGGTGTCTCATTCTTGTTTAATGCCATGGCTTCTGAGGCTCCATTTGTCTCAGACAGAGTGGACATTTCACTCGAGGTTTAGTTTGCAGGAAGATCACATTCGGGCCATTTTATCTTCTGATGACAGACAGCTAACTGTTGATAAGGATAAAATGAAACCAGACATTGGTCTATCTGTGTCCAGTTTCGGGGAAAAGGCTGAGGATGCTGTAGGACCACGCAGGCAGCCTGTGTAGGTCGGGGAGGAGCGGCTTGGAGGGGTGGTTTTCATTCCTGGCCCCACGCCTCCCTCCCACTTCTCCCACCCACTTCTCCCACAAGGCTTTCCTTCCTGGTCCCAAGTTTCCCTTCTACTCCTCCTGCCTGGCTTTGTTCCTGACCCCACAGCTCCCTTCCACTCCCCCAGCTGTCTTGCACCCACTCTTTCCCCTCGTTTTCTCTTTTCCTTCCCTGATTAGCCCACCTTTCCCTTGACCTGTTGCCACTCCAGCCTTGGTCTCCATCTCCTGGTCTGGGGAGTCCCACTGCAGCCACGGGACCCCATGCAGGGAAATGTCTGCTGTGACTTTCCTGTGTGTGTGGCTGGCTCGTCAGGGAACGATGTGGAGGAGACCTGGAGGACAGCCCTTCCCCTTCCCTGTCCCCCTCCTCACTCCCCCCAGCCCCACCCAGCTCTGGGCCTCTCCAGGGCAGGGGAGAGGCAGCTGGCTCCGCTCCTGACCTGGCAGTCTGTCTGGTTTCTGGCTGCAGCCCCCTGTGCTGCCTTCTGTGTGCGTCTGTTATGGAATACGTGTTTTGTGTGATGAGACTTTGATAGAGACCCAAGAGAATGTGAAGGTGAAGCCTCCCAACCTGACTGATCCCCCTCACCTGGTCACGCTGCCTCTCCTCCCCAAAGAGTTGCCCCTCCGCCCCAAAGAGTTGCCCCTCTGTATTTACAGTGGATTAAAATCTTCCTTTCTCTGGGAATTCTTTGCAGGTTAATCTTCTTCGGAAGACAACGCTAACCCATGCCTTTTCAGCAGCTGTGCTGTTTTGCAGGATGAATTCCCCCCAGTGTCTGTGTTGCTCTGTGACGTTCCCAGGTGGCTTTGGCTTTGAGCGCTGTTGCGCACACCTCTGGGGGCCGGGAAGGTGTTTGCCCAAGAGAGACAGAATGCGTGGCCTTGAGGGCACCTTCTCCTTAGAAACCCCCTTCCTTTCCCCTTCTCCTGCTAACGGCTCTGCGTTGGACCGCAGGCTGGGTGTGTATGGCGTTTTGCTTTGCTCTTCCCCAGCAGCACTGGGAGGACGTGGCAGCAACACAGATGAAGACGGATGGAGATGGTCAGGACCTGCCATCCCCACAGCCCCTCGGGCTCCTTCACCTCATTCACCTGCAGATCTGGGAATCTGCCAGGAAAAGCTCTCTGACTTGCTGACTCAGGTCAACAGAATCTCCTGTTTTCGAGAAAACCTGGTCTGTTTTGGGATCTGTCACTTCGTTAAAAGTTCCATTTTCGTGACACTGCATTGAGCAGGGGCAGCCCCATTCCTATTTGGTCTGCTCTGTTGGGGCCTAGTGCCAGAGCTCAGTCCAAAACAACAGCCCCCCATAATTTGAAAAATGTATTTCCATTTCATTTCTGGAAATAAAACCTAAGAAAGTCATAGACCAAGTGCCCACGGTCATATCAGAATGTTCCCTGCAGCATTCTTTGTTGTAGCAATGAAAATATCTCAGGTCTGTCAATAAGGGATTGATTAAATACATTATTGACCATTCTGTTAATGGAGAAACCAAGGTCTATGAAGTATTTTAAAGAGGTTCATTGTGAGCCTGTCTGAGGACCATGGGCTGGGGAAACAGAGTCTGAAGCAGTCAGATCACAGTTTGGGTTTATGTATTTCAGGGAGACTGGACTTACAGGCCAAGACATAACTCAGTACATGGAAGGTATACATTGGTTTCACTCAAAAAGGTGGGATTTCTTCAAATGGGTGTTATAGGGCCATAGGGGGATTTAGAGATTCTTCAGTGTGCTATTGGTTAAAGCAGTGAAGCTTTGTTTAAAGCTTGGAGCCAGTGGAAGGGAATGTTTAAGTGAGGAAGTCCACGCCTGATGCACGGGGTCAGGGTCACCTGTGGGTGCATTCACCTTCGCATGGCCTTGGGTCCTGTGAGCCTGGGTTGAGGTGAAGAGGTGTGGAGACGGGGCTTTATCACGCAGGTGAACCTCCAGGTAGCAGGTTTCTTTGGTGTCTTATTGCCACAGAGTCTGTTTTTGAGTCTTTTGTGATCTCTATTTTGACATCAGTGCCTAAACTTTAAACGGGAAGGGGTGAACCCTGTCGCGTTCAGTTCAGGCACCCTCATGTCATGGCCAAGAATTCAGTTTTGAAGGTGCCTCTGGGGTCCCCTTGGCCAAGAGGGGTTCCTTTCGTGGGTGGGGCCAAGCTGGGACTTGGCTCTTGACATTGGAAGGTGAATTCCAGGCTGCAGACTGCAGCCTCTGTGAGCTGCTGACCCCAGCCGAGGGCTACAGCTGCTGGTCAGGAAAGGCTGTGTGGCAGGCCTGTCCTCCGTCTGGTCATTTGTGGAAGGGCCTGGGTTATAAATCAGAGCTAAGACAGGTCCGATTGCTCCTCTTGTTAGAGAGTGTAGCAAGAGTGTGTTTTTTTCTTGTGGCCTGAGAAGTTTAGGAAGTTGCTGGAACCCTCTGCCCCACAGGTAACTTTTGTTTCCTTAGCGTTAGGGTCCGTCTTAGTCAAGAAAATGGTGTTTGTTTTGGTCTCTCAGATCACAAATGTACCAAAAAGAAGTAGAAAGGAAGGTTTGAAGAGAGAAAATGCACCTTTACGCACTGAGTACAGAAGAGGTTTTGTTCTCTCGTGTGTGTGTTTGGGTATGTTGAGGGAAGCTGGGTGCTCCAGGTGGGGCCCAGAGGTGGTGTCACCCCGGCAGCACACCTCAGGGGTCACGGCTGAAGATGCAGAAGCAGCTTCCCGTGTTCTTGGACTTGACATCAAAGACAGAAGGACTTGGAGGCCGGGAGTGGTGAAGCGGGAGGGTCCCACCAGACAGCAGAGGGGGCCTGCGGTGAGTCCGGGGTCCGTTGTGGGAGGCAGGTGGTCCCTCTCCTCCACTGCTGGGCTTCCCGGGGGTGAGTCTCCCCTGGCCCTCAGCTAATGATGTTGCATAGAACTGCCTTTTTAGAGTGTTAAGAAAAAGACAATTTCCCAAATTCAGATTAATATGAGCAAAAAAGGAGACCACAGTAGAAGCCAGGATGTCAGGGCAACCAGGAAGGTGCCCCCGGCTTCAGCACCACGGCCGCTGGAAGACGCAGCGCCCAGGCCTTGACAGGTGAGGGGTGGCCAGCACACTGCCCACCATAGGAGGTGTTTAGGTCATTTTAACTTACATATCCTGGGGCCATTTAACCCTGCAATCTGGAGGACCTTACAGTTTGCAAAAACCGAACTCTGTATCAATGAAAAGAGTCAAACTCAGAATGTTGAAGAGATTTATTCTGAGCCGAATATGAGTGACCATGGCCTGTGACATGTCCTCAGGAGGTCTTGAGAACATGTGTCCAAGGTGGTCGGGGCACAGCTTGGTTTTATACATTTTAGGGAGACATGAGACATCAATCCATCTGTTTAAGATGTACATTGGTTTTGTCCAGAAAGGCGGGACAACTTGAAGTGGGGCAGAGCGGGGGTCGCTTCCAGTTTATAGGTAGATTTAAATTTTTTCTAATGGATAGTTGGTTGAAAGACTTATCAATAGAAAGGAAAGTCTGGGTTGAGGTAAAGAGGTTGTGGAGGCCAGAGCTTTGTCACGCAGATGAAGCCTCCGGTAGCAGGTTTCAGAGGGAATGAAGAGATTGTAAATGTTTCTCATCAGACTTAGGTCTTGTGTTGACCGCAGGCAGCACTTGCCCCTCATCTGGAATGGTCCTGGGCCCTGTTTATAATTTGACATCTTAGTGCCACAGACTCAGTTTTTGTGTGTGTTTTTTTTTGCAACTGAGTCCCACTGTGTCAGTCAGGCTGGAGTCCAGTGGCGTGACCTTGGCTCACTGCAGCCACTCCCAGGTTCAAAAGATTCTCTTGCCTCAGCCTCCCGAGTAGCTGGGGTTATAGACACATACCCCCACATCTGGCTAATTTTTGTAGTTTTAGTAGAGATGGGGTTTCACAATGTCGGCCAGGCTGGTCTCAAACTCCTAACCTCAGGTGATCTGCCTGCCTTGGCCTCCCAAGGTGCTGGGATTAAAGGCATGAGCCACCTCGCCTGGCTAGAGTGCATTTTGTTAGTTTTATGATCTCTGTTTTGATGTCATGCTGGTCAGTTGTGCCTGAACTCCAAAAGGGAGCAGGTAGAAGGAGGTACGTCCAGCCTCCGGCTCGATCATGGCTGAGAGCTGTTTTTAAGATTTTTCTGGGGTTCTCTTGGCCAAGAGGGGGTAAGATTTTAGTTTGCAAGTTGAATGTCTAGGGGTGAGGGGCTTAGGATTTTATTTTTAGTTTGCAAGTTGAATGTCTAGGCAGCTGACTGTGAGTTATTTGATGACGCCAAATACCTGGATGCCTTCAAAGTGCATACGGGCTGCTCTGTCTCACCCAGAACCTGGAGGCCCTCAGGGCCTGTGGAGTCACAGGAACACTTGTCACATGGGCTAGGGTGGCATTTGTGGGGACATATCGCTTAATGTACATAAAAGCCTGTCATGTAGTGCAGTTGATCTCAATTTTTTTTTTTTTTTTTTTTTTTTGAGATGGAGTCTTGCTCTGTTGCCCCAGGCTGGAGTGCACTGGCCAGATCTCGGCTTTCTCAACTTCTGCCTCCTGGATTCAAGTGATTCTCTGGCCTCAGCCTCCCAAGTAACTGGGATTATAGGCACCAACCATCATGCCCAGCTAGTTTTTTGTATTTTTAGTAGAGACAAGGTTTCACTATGTTGGCCAGGCTGGTCTCGAACTCCTGACCTCATGATCCGCCCGCCTTTGCCTCCCAAAATGTTTGGATTACAGGAGTGAGCCAACAGGCCTGGCCTCATCTCAATTTTGAAATAAAGATGAGGCATTGCCTGCCGCCCCCCGCCACTCCATGCTCCCTGCTCACACCTCTCACCAGCACCCACTGCCTGGTGTGGACCAGCCCCCATCACCCCCTTTGCCCCATCGTTCGGCCTCTGCTACCTTCCCTGTTTGTTTCTCACCTGCTGCGTTCACTCACCCCTTCCCAAAGCCAGCCTTGGGTAACATGCTGGTCTTCATGTGGCTGGGTCTACCTGGGTGCCCCATGGAATAACTTCGGGGAGTTTGCTTCTCCCTGAAGTCTCTCATGTGCTGTAAGAACAGTGGTGCCTGTCCCACTCCAGCTGGCGTCCAAGCATTCGGTTCACTCCTACTCTGACGCTGCGTGCCCCAAGTTCACGTGGACCCCACAGGTTACGGGCTCAGTCCCCCAAGACAGCCTGCTTCAGATGCAGCCGCATCAGGTACCACCCACACTTCTGACCTCATCACCACTCCGGGGGTCTCATCACTGCGTGGGGGGTCTCATCACCGCACGGGGGTCTCATCACTGCACGGGGGTCTCATCAGTGCTCCGGGGTCTCATCACCGCTCCAGGGTCTCATCACTGCTCGGGGGTCTCATCACTGCATGGAGGTCTCGTCACCGCTCCGGGGTCTCATCACCACGTGGGGGTCTCATCACTGTGCCAGGGTCTCATCACACCATTGGTGAAGAGATTGAGCTCAGTCTCTAGTGCCTCCCTTCTCCCCTCAGGTCAGGGGTCAGGCGAGGGGTGGAAGCTGCAGCCCTGTCCTGGGGTGAGGCTGGCCGCCTGAGGAAGCTGTTTGGGGCCCACCATGAGTGTCCTCATTAGGGGAAATTCAGGTGTGGTCCACAGGGGCTCTTGGTGAGCAACAGAAACATTCCTGTCACTTGGGAAATTCCAGGAGTATTGAAACGGTGCCAGGCACATGAACAGAATCCAGCTCTTTCCACCACGGAGCCAGGGCCTGGTCCAGGTGTTTCTGTTTCCCAAGGCGATCTGCCTTCCTCTGCTTTCCTCTGCTCCAGCCACCCCTGCAGACACATCTCCTCCTGTGTCCCCCCTGCCGCTGGGCGCCTGTGGTGCCCTGCATGGGCTGGGCTGTAGCCTTGGGCCTGGTCCCCATGTCATTTGCTCTCTCCCTCCGGGTGGATCATTGGTGGGCCCAGAGTGGAACCAATAGCCGATGACCGACGCCCCTTCCGTAGGGTGCTGACCGCGCATGCCCATGGGAAGACTTGAACTCCAGCCCTCCCTCAACCCTGTTCTGAGTCACAGGAGACTGCACACCCCTCTCATGGGAGCTGACTCAGGCTCGGGCGGGGCTTGAGGCAGTGGAGTGGGGACAGGTAAACCTGTGATCGTGATGCGATGTGGTCCTTCCTTGGTCAAGGCGAATCCCAAATGCTGGGAAGAGAACGACCTAAAGAAGCCTCCTGGGGAGTGGATGAGGTGTGGGCAGAGGCATCACCCCTCCACGCTCTCGCCCACTGCCCGGGCGTGCACCAGCCTCCTTCGCCCCCATTGCCCGACCCCTGCCACCTGGGTTTCTCACCTGCTGCTTTCACTCACCCTCTCCGCACCAGCCTGGGCTGACAGGCTGCGTCTGCACATGGCTGGCTCTACCTAGGTGCCTGAGAACGACTGGCATAAGTGCATGCTCAATGTGCTAGTGACCGCGACGACCAAGTGTGGGAAGCTTTTTTCCATGGTGCTGGTATAATAACAAAATAGCTCAGACGTAAGCAGATCAGATGCAGCAGCCCTCCCATGCCCAGCCAGTGAGTGTGTGGCTACAGCTGTGGCTGTGAGGGCCCCATCCCTGGAGCTCCTTGGGCAGGAGAAGCTTCTATTTGTGGAGGGTGACTGGGGACAGTGTCCCTGAGGGTGGCCATTGGTTACAGGAGGCTGAGTTTTGGAATGGATCCTTGTGTGCAGGTGAGGATGATAGAAACAGGTGAAGGAGGCTGAGAGAGACGCAGGAGCCCCTCCCCGGCAGTGAGATGAAGAGGGTGCCCCTGAAGGATGCCCTCAGAGCGGAGTGCTGGGGAGGGGTGGGAGGGAAGCTGTGGCCCTGGGGCCTGCTCGCTGCACCTCTGTGCCAAGCAAGCTTTGTGCTTTTAGTTTTCACCGACTGTTTCTGTAAACGCACCTGCTATCTGGGGAGTCACACTCAGTCCTTGAGAAGAGAAGGCTTCTCTGAAGGGAACAGTGTGTGTCACCAGGAGATGAATGCTGGGGATGGGGCACAGCCTGTGTATGGGGAGAGGGGCCGGGGGCATAGTGGTCATGCGGGGAGAGGGGCTGGGGCACAGCCTGCGTGCAGGGAGAAGGGCTGGGGGCATAGCAGGTGTGCGGGGAGAGGTGCTGGGGGGTACAGCCTGTGTGTGGGGAGAGGGGCAGGGGGGCATAGAGGGCATGTGGGGAGAGGGGCTGGGGGGCACAGCCTGCATGCGGGGAGAGGAGCCAGGGGACATAGCCTGCGTGTGGGGAGAGGGGCTGGGGGCATAGAGGGGTCAAGGAGCATAGAGGGCATGTGGGGAGAGGAGCTGGGGGGCATAGCGGGTGTGTGGGGAGAGGGGCCAGGGGGCACCACCTGCTATCAGTGAGAGGGGCCAAGGGCAGTGTGTGTGCAGGGAGAGGGGCTAGGGGACACTACCTGTGATCGGGGAGAGGGGCTGGGGGCACAGCCTGTGTGCGGGGAGAGGGGCCGGGGGGCACCACCTGCTATCAGCGAGAGGGGCTGGGGGGCACAGTCTTTGTGCAGGGAGAGGGGCTGGGGGGCACAGTGTGCAGGAGAGGTCTGTGTCCGTGTGCTGGGAGAGCACAGTTGGTGTACATGGAGAGGGGCCTGGGGGCACAGTGTGTGTGCAGGGAGAGGGCCAGGGGGCAGGTGATAGGTGCTGGGGGACAGGCCTAAAGGCAGCTGTACTTCTGAGAGCTTTTCCTGGCAGATTCCCAGATCTGCAGGTGAATGAGGTGAAGGAGCCCGAGGGGCTGTGGGGATGGCAGGTCCTGACCATCTCCATCCGTCTCCGTCTGTGCTGCTGCCACGTCCTCCCTATTGCTCCAGCTGGGGTGCTGCAGATGCTGGGGGACATAAAACAACCAATCAAATGCCTGGCTTTGCAAACTGGAAAAAACGTCTGTTAATTTTGGCAATTTGAAGGACTTACAGGGACAGAAAATTAGTGGTGAAGAGAGTTATACAATTACTGGATACAGTGCCTTAACCTGTCAACTTGAAGCTTAAAATGTTGGTGCCATGAGAAAAGGACAAGCAGAATAAGCAGTGCACCGCCTAGAGCTGCTGTAGGTCCCCCAAATTCATAATCGTAAAGACATCTTCCTTGGGGCATGGCTAATGGGGACAATCTCGTAGAAAACTTTGGGGACACTGCAAGCTTTTTGTCTAATATACAGTTTTAAAATTCTTGTATATTTTCTGTGAATTTCTTACTGTAATTTGGGGTTGTAGGTAATGGTATATCTGAACGCTCTTTCTTTTTTTTGTTTTTTTTGAGACAGAGTTGGCTCTGTCGCCCAGGATGGAGTGCAGCGGCGCAATTTTGGCTCACTGCAACCTCCACCTCCCAGATTCAAGAGATTCTCCTGCCTCAGCCTCCCAAGTAGCTGGGATTGCAGGTGTGCGCCACCATACCTGACTAATTTTGTATTTTTATCAGAGATGGGGTTTCACCATGTTTGCCATGTTGGTCTTGAACTCCTGATCTCAAGTGATCTGCCCACCTAGGCCTCCCAAGGTGCTGGGATTACAGGCGTGAGCCACCACGCCTGGCTGAACGCTGTTTCTGGTGATAAGTTGCTGCTCTATTTTTAGCAAGTTTATTTATTTACTTTATTCAACCGGCAATTACTGAGCATCCGCTATACGCAGGTTCCAGGGATGCAGGAAATAAAATGAACAACAGAAATCAGGATTGGTCTTTTCCTGGTAGGAATTTAGAATCTAGTGGGAGCATCGGTCTCTTTCAAAAAAAAAAAAAAAGTGACAAGTAACTGCTTTTGTTCTTTGCACAGGAAGGTGGCAGGCTGCCTGGGCGGAGGGGCTTCACACACATAACACAGGCCCAGCAGCCCCTATCTGCCAGGCAGAGGCGGTCCCTGCCCATTTTCTTGAGGGCTGGTGGCTGCCTGGGAAATTCATACCTGACGCCAGATTGAAATGCAAATCAGCTTTCATCTCTTTCTGGAACTAAACTGTGGCTCCGTGCATCCTGCCACGCAGCTCGGGGATCTGGCGCTGGACGAGGAGCTCGGCTCCCGGTGTGTCTTGTTCAAGGCTGGGCCCCGTTTCTCACCTGTGTTGCGGAAGCGATTTCCCTGTGTAACTCAGAACTCAGAGTGAATGGGAGATTGATACACGTAGGGTTCCGGCAAGGGCCATGCCTTTCTCCTAGACCAGGGGCTGGCAGACTTTCTGAAAAGGGCAGGTGGTCAACGTTGCAGGCTCCGTGGCCTCATGGTCTGTGCACCTGCTCACATCTGCCATCGTAGCGGGAAAATGGCCACAGACAAAACGGAATGAGTGAGTGTGGCTGGTGCCAGTTAACTGTATTTACAAAACCAGTCACTGACCCTTGCCGAGATAACTGGGGAGGGGCTGTGAGACTCTGTGTCCGCCGGCCTCCATGTTACCTGTATGAACTCTGTTATCGGTATCCACGGAGCTTTAACTACAAATAGTCCGTGATCGCTTACCTCTGGTGGTCCTCTTCTCCTTGTTTATGTTGATAGAGTTATCAACTGATAGATTTATTGGATAGATAGACACACAGTTCAAAATTCAAAGCTAAGAGAAGAATGTACAGTGACCTCTGCCCTCTGCTACCAGCTTCCTTGCTGGGGGTGGCCCACGGCAAGCTCTGCTGTGACCTGTGTGTGTGTGACAAGCAAATGCAGTGACTGGAGGCTTGGCTCAAGCAGATTTTCACACTGGCGGCATTTAGGATGCTTAGTTTTTAACACATTTAAAGCAAAGGCTTCGTTCTCTGTTTAGAGTCTGGGATAGGGGCTCGACATCTTAAGAATCTGAGTGACAGAATCGGTGGAGCTGAGAGAAAATTTAGAATCGGAAGACGTTAACGCCTCATCCCAGGTGCTCCTGGACGCAGGATTTCCCGCACGTCTGGTGGGCGGTTCCGACTGAGCCTGACTTGATGACAGGCCACCCCGTCACTGATTGGATACTGTTTTTATGACTCTTCACTACGTTTGCTTTCCCACCCCTGCGGTTTCCATGGATTTATCTGACTCTGCCCACGGAGGCAGTGAGCCCCCCCACCTCGGCATTGTGGGTCTGGAGAATCTAATGTGTCCGAGTGTGAACAGTGTCAGAAGGTGCTGAGGCAGCGAGTCCCCTCCCCCAATCATTGCGGGTCTGGAGAATCTAATGCGTCCGAGTGTGAGCAGTGTCAGAAGGTGCTGAGGCAGTGAGTCCCCCTCCCCCCATCATTATAGGTCTGGAGAATCTAACGCATACAAGTGTGAACACTGTCAGAAGGTGCAGAGGCAGTGAGTCCCCCCTCCCCCCCCGCATGGGGGGTGCTGGGGTGTAACGGGTCGGTGTGGGTCGGGGGTGCGTAGGCAGGGGGGCAGGGAGTGCGCGGGCCCCCGGGGGGGCGGGGGG